>LOJH01004887.1:0-35305 GCA_001685095.1 Ellobius talpinus
GTGTGTGTGTGTGTGTGTGTGTGTGTGTGTGTGTGTGATCCTCACAACCTTACATGACTGAAGTCAGGACCACATCTTTGTCAGTGAGATTTTTATAGGGCTTGGTATAGCATCAATACACAGCAGATGCTCTCAACAGAACGCTCTGGACACTAGATCTCATGCACTCTTCCCTGAACTAGCCATGTCAGCCTTCAACTGTGACATTTCTTGAGAAATGATTGTTTTACCTTTGATGAGCTCTTCTGGTTTTTAGGTGCAATGGGAAGGCCTTACATGGGTCTTTTTTTTGGGGGGGGGGACTAGAAGACCAGTTTTTGGCCCAAGAAAAGTATGCAGAAGTTAGCCTTTCTCAGAGCAGAAGGGAACTGCAAGGTCTCTGTACTCCTAATGTGACATGAGGAGATGACCAGGAGAGGAAGGGAAAGCAGGCAGAAAGAAACCTGGAACCGGAGAGACTGGGCTTGGTTCCAGCCACCTTTAACTAGCACTGGGAAGAAAGCAAGCCATTGACTGCTGCGGTATAGATTCCTTGTCTAATTAATATAAATTGTAACACCCAAACATCTGAAAATATGAGATGTTATGATAATATAAGATTAGCATTACTATTCCAGGTAGAGAAGAATGTGATTAAGAGACCACCTGTTCCATTCAGGCTGCTATCTATTCAGACGAGAAGTAGCCAGGTACTGCTGATGCACTCATCTCAATACCTTCCACGTACACATGATCCTTCAACCCCTTTCTACAATGGCTCTGCTCAAATGACTATGTTTCTCCTCACCTTAATAGCTGTGGCTTCCTTCATTCAAAAGACAGAAAGGCCACTGAGTGCCAGACTCTGCTGTGCATGATGGGAAAGCAGCACACATAGAAATTAACCAATGTCCTTGAGAGCAGGATATTAGAGGGTAACAGGGGGTCATATTCAAGTCGATTTATGACAGACAGACAGTTCATGGCAGTCAGATAGGGAGACAGATATAGTGTAAGAATTTTGATTTTCAACTTGATGGGGTTGAGGGACACTTAGGAGATTAATGAAGCATTCTTCACTGTATGTCAGTAAAGGTATCTCCAGTAATCATTAGATGCTAAGAGCTCAGAACTAGCGAGTAGATTAATCTTTTCATGGACCCATACAATGCTGGCATTATTGGGAGGTGATAAAAAGGTAGCAGGTAGGGCTAGTTGAAAGAAGTAGATTACTGGGGCTTGTCTCTATGGGCCTATTTCTTTCCCTGGCCTCTACATACCGGCATCTTTTTTTTTCTTTTTGCTTGCTATCCACCAAAAAGGGAAGAAGGTCCTCTGCTGTGTCCTCCTTTTGTGATAGTGTTCTCTGTTTCAATGGGCTCATAATCACAGGGCCAAAGGACCATGGACTGAATCCTCTAAAACCATGAGCCAGAATGAGAAATTCCTCTCCTCAAGTTGTCATGTCTTGTTTTCATTTATAAAGATGAGAAAACTGACTAATATAAATGCAAGATAACTAGATAGATTGATGGATGGATGGATAGATGATAGATAGATGATAGATGATAGACAGATAGATAGACAGATAGACAGACAGACAGATAGATAGGCAGGCAGGCAGGCAGACAGATATATGATAGTTATTTTATACTGGCATTCATTTATATTAATATAATTATGCTTAAAATTGGTGGTTCACATTTTCTTGAATGGTATATTAGGCTGAGTCAATGTTTCATAGTCCAAAACATAACTCCATAGAACATCATTTTTACTGACCTCTTTTCTATGCCCAAACTACAATAAAAAGCTATTTCTTCTTATCCATAAGACCGTTGATTGTTTATGTAGAGTCTGGAGTTACTTCATTCCTTACCTCAGTACTGAAAGAGTTTGCAGGGTTGCTTCTGACTCAAGACTCTCAGAATTCCACCCAGTCTAGGGTCAAGCTCAAGAGCCAATCCTGTCAGCTTGTTTCTCTGTGAGGAACGGCTGAAGTTCCTGTAAAGAACTTAGCCTTTTTCTAGTCTTAGCCTTGGCATCAGGAGATTGTCTTTAAGTAAATAGAAACACCTGATCTCCTTCTGGAAGCTGACAGGAAACCAGGCTTACATAATGCTTGAGTGAGCCATTCTTGTACTTAGTCAAGGGAGCTCAATGTGTTTGGGTACATAAGGTTTCAGGGCCAGTTTGCTGTTGAACTGGAAAGAATATTAGCTTTGGCTGGGATAGAACCGCCCTGGATCTCCAGCCTTGTTAGTCTGGCAGAGGACCGCACCTCAGTGAAGATAGCCCCTGTTTCTGGGGCTGTTTTCAATATTATGTGAGTTGACAGTCACAGAGGTTCCCAATGCCACTGTGTTTTTAGCAGATACATGAAAGTCATCAGCTTTCTGCAACACATGGTGGCCATGGGTGTGCGGAGATGTGCTATCCACTGGGGGATTTCTGCGCTTGGCAACCAAACCGTGTATGCTCGCAAGAAAGTATTCCTCACCCCCACAGAAACTTCTGCTTCCTGTCTTACACTCCTCCTCGGCACTTTGAGTTTCCTTAAGGTGAGAATTAGGAACAGGTGGAAGGATGTCAAAGCTGCCCACAGAACTGAGATCAATGTGGGAAGAGGGAGGTAGGGACAAGAGGGAATTCGGAGGAACTCAGCAAGGAAGTGACATCAAAAGCGACCCATTCAAAGGAGCAGACTGACTCCGGTACTGGAGCCACTGTCAAACAAGTGGGAAAATGTAAGACAGGGAGGAGTCACAGATGGGGTTGTCCATCCTGACGCTGCACTGAGATTAAGACCGGAAATTAAGAGCATGGCTGCATCAGGCAGGGAATCAGCGCTTTTGTCTTTGAGGCCCTCCAATGAGTCCCTTTACTGCCGTCACTGACTCAACCACGCAGCGATTATTACCCTAATAAGCTGATTCCCCTGAGACCTTTAGTGACAAAGAGACAGAAACGGAAGTGATTTGGGCTTGTAACCAGAGCAACTGTCCTCACAAATGTACCATGTACGGAACAAGACCATGAACAAAAGACAAAGGCTGCAGGGCAGATCCTAGCCTCCTTTGGTCCTCAGGGACAGCCCAGCCTGAAAATACCCATATCCCTGCAGGGCCTAAGCACTAGACATCCCAGTGCATGGTGGGGAATACTTGCATATGCTTAAATGAGTTCTCTGAGGCATGGAGAAAAGGGTCCAGGGAAGGGATAGTGTCGAACACAGAGACTGAGCCTGGGAATGGGCACTTGCTTTATTTTCTGTGACTATAAGGTAGGTAACACTCCATTATAATGGCTTCCAATTGGATGCTCCTATATCTGATACCATGACACACCAGCCATAAGGCTCCCTGCAGGAACTAAGGAAATGAAGAATAAACCTTCTTCCCAAGAAATCCCCATCTATGCCTGTGATTCTTTACCTCTCACTGCCTTAGTACACCTTGATGATTTCCTGTCAAATTCTACCCTGAGTCCCACAGTAATGATTTCTTCCAAGAAGCCCAAATTCAGTCCTTGAGTGTGTATTTGACCTTGGTAAAACATTTCCACTCTTCGCTGAATTCTTGCTCTGACAGTGACAAAATCTGAACACACCTACCTGGAGGTTCCTTTCTGCTCTACATCCCCGTCTTGCCTTGCCAGCAGCAGCAGTGAGACCCCACCACAGGACTAAGGAATCAACAAAGAAAGCAGCGCTCTCCATTAACCCTTCTAGAACACCGTGCATGGTAGGTGGAGGTTTGGCAAGAGAGCAAAGACAGGGCCTAGAATGCTGCTGTAGACGCTGTGCCAGGGATGTTTATAACACAGTTTTCTCTCATGCACCCAGATAGCAATGCTGGAGTAGGTAGTTACCTGCTGTACTTAAAGATGAGTACACTGACTTCATGGGGTCTTATGCTTTAAGCCCTCAGGCATGCAGATATTATTAGGCAGAATCAGCAATTATACTCAGATTACTCTCCATTGGAAAGACCTTGCCTCCTATCTATACACACACCAACTGGAGCTCTGGTGACTCTGTGGGGTCGTACATTAACGTTCTCTGGATGCAGCTAGATGATATGACTTCCTGCATCAATGCAGTCCTCTATAGCTGGCTACAGGGAGGCTTCTCTTGGACCAGTGGGGAAAAGGAAACACTATAGTCTTAAGTCATTCAAATAAAATCTATTCTTCTCGGTTAGAGGCGGGCTCTCGGATAAGGCTTGGAAGCACAAAACCTCTTCTGGATTTGCAAGTAAGTGAGCATCAGATGATATAGAAAAATATAAAGAATTCTTGTGCCACTGTAGTTACAGGTAAATATATATATATATCCAAAATACAGGTGTGTGTGTATGTATGTATGTATGTATGTATATATATATATATATATATATATATAGCCAAAGCTTCTCAGTGTTCAGTTATTCTCAGTCACCAAGTGCATAATGGCTTCTTGACCCTCTGTGTTAGACACGGGATGCACCATGAGTCCTGAGTGGTGCGGCAGGAGAGCTGTACTATCCCCCCTCCCTGCTGAAATCATCTGTTCCTTCCCGACTGCCTAATCAGGGAACTGCTCTTTACCTTCCTCAGCAGCAAGCAATAAGAACAGTACCTTCTTAAGACAAAATCAAGATAAAGAGGAAACGGAGGCTAAGAAACGAGTTGCAGACGGATGATCCAGGGAGCTAAAGTTCCCCTGGAATTAGGGAGGGTGGCGGAGAAAAGAAATCAGGCATCCCTTGTGGACCATGCAGATATGATTGGATGACTCAGGAAAATGCTGATGGCACTTAAACATCTCCACCTGGAGGTTCTACGGATGGGTACTTAAATCCGAATGTTCCCAAAACTGCTTTGAGCAGCATCATCTTTATAAGCTTTTAGAATCAGCCACCCTCTACCCAGTCGGCTGAGCTGACATGGACTCCTGGGCATGGGTATTGTACATGTTACGCTATCCCACGCCTCTGGTCTCCAACCCCAGATCCGCTCTCAACAGAGCACTATAACTGGCTTATTGCTTCTTATTCCTCACCCCTTCTCACTTGAGCTATTCTTTCTGATTCTTCCTGGCAGCAGCCCCTCTCACATTTTCTCCTGCTACCTGAGGGTCTTTCTCAACTACAAATCCAACCCTTTCCCTCTTCTGAGTAAATCTTTCTACTCCCCTTGTTTCTTTTATGGCAAATTCCAGCATCTGATCACTTGCTGCAAAATTTGTAAGAGTCCCTACCGTGAGTGTCCAACCTGTGCTCTGCAGACTGTATGTGCCCCAGGTATAGTTATATAGCTATGAATGTGGTCCAACACAAAATTATAAGTGAACTCAAAACATCATATTTGAGTGTGTGTGTGCGTGTTTGTATGTGTGTATGTGCGCATGTATAGTTTCTTTGTCACTCAATTATATGGTTCTCAAGTGTGAACTTTGCAGATGAAAACTTGTTACAGTGTCAAGAAATTGGACATACCTGATTCTTGCTGATCCTGTCTGTATTCTTCTGAGTTACTTCTGCAATTGCTCTTCTTCAAGTGGCCCATGTTCCCATGCCCACCAGGGTCTTAGCCTTCTGTGTTTCTCCCACATCTGTGGGTCTGTGATGGTCTATGGGACAGCGTTCTGTATGTTTCTCATATCTCTACACTTGCCTGGCTACGTCCCTCTGTTCATTGAAGACTCGGCCACATATCTCCTTTTCTGGAAGTGTGTCTAGAATCCCCTGGTCTGAGTTCAATGCTCTTCTTGTTCTTCACAATGCCTTAAATGATGGGTTGGACTACTTTTTAATAGAATGGAATCTTGGGATTGGTGAATGCTAAGAGATCTTATCCCATCCTGTACTTTTAAATCTGGGCTGGAATTTTCTTGGAAATAAATACCTTTCTTATCAATTTGTTCTTTCTGTGCCTGTAGTGATGCCCTGGAAAGTCAGAATCTACCAAAAACCTTATTAAAGACATTTTCCAAGCTTGTGCCCTTTAACAATCCAAGCCTCAGAAATGTGTGTGTTTTTTGCATTTCAATGGAGCAATGACATAAAAAGCATGGTTTGATTTTTCTAAAGAAGCAAACATAGCTGGAATGATCTTTTTCAGAAGCTTAGGAAAATGGAGACACTGAATATCTAAAGGAAGGGTAGGAGAATAAAACCAATGTTTACTTTGCAACAAATTATTTCTCATCAGGTCTTATGGTAACATTTTTATCTACTCACATCTAATAATCTAATATTTCTAACAGGCAGTCTTAGAAGGTGGCTGTTACAGCCGCTATGTTGTCAGAGTTGAGAATGAAGTTCAGAGAAGGCAGAAACTGATCCAAGGCAATTTGTAAAGTTGTAATTTTAAAAAAAGATATCCCCCTAGTTGTATCATGCCACATTTCTGAGGAAAATACCTGGTTTGAAGACTCCAAGTAAATGAAAGAAAATACATCTCACTGGAGCTAGTTAATGGAGAAGTAAATACTGTATCCACTCTCGTGTTTGAAAGAAGAGATGCTTTTAAACACTTACATTCAAATAAGCCTGGTATCTTATCCCAAGGTACAGCAGTTGAGGTGTCTTACCTCAAGCAGCCTAGTTCCAGAACCCAGTAAGGCCACCCTTAGCATCCAATGTTGATCTCCACAGCTGCCGGGTCCCAGGTCCCAATCACTGCCAGCTCTCTCAGCCATCAACAAGGCTCAGGGAGCTTCCTGGTGCAGAAGGGACAATGCAGTCTGTAGCCCTACCTAGAGATGGAGTTGTAGAATCCAGCCAGCCTTGACACCGTGGATGTTTGCTCAACCTGTCTCAAAGGTCTTGAGTCAGCTTTATCACCAGCTGCACAGGGTGTCCCTTTGGCTGTCTAGAGCTTTAATGCCTTTCATGGTACTTGTTCCCTTAACAAATATTTATTTATTCCATCACAGACTTCTTGAACAATGAACATGCCATAGTTCTGTTAACCGGCTTATTTTGTCTTAATAATATCTATGAGCAATGTCCACTGCCTATCTTGGTTGTTTACATTCCAGATTTTTGTCCCTGGGGGATCAATAGGGAAAAATAAGAAAGTCTCCTAATTATCTCCCAATATTTGTTCTGTAGCCTACAACCATTTTCTCATATCTCTATCATAATACTTGCAATATTTTTACTGTAATTGTTCCTTTTTATACAGTGCTTTTCTTATCTTAAATGTGAACTCCTTGAGGGAGACTTTTCTGCAGCTGGGATGCCTGTGTGATGAATAAATGAATAAACTCTGAGCTCCTGTGAGGGAAAAGAGAACCCTCCAGACCAGAGCAACAGGATGACACAGAGGAAGCATCACTGTGGTGTCACCAAAAGTCTTGGTGACAGTGTCAGTCATCCTTAGCTTTCATGAAGGTAACTATTTACTAAATATCAATTAAAAATGTGTGAAATGAAGTAAGGAGTCATCATTCCGGCTTTTCCCGTCTGCTTCTGCAGTCATTGGCTGTGTTCACTGCCCAGCCGCAATCATCCTGCTGGGAAGGTAAGCATGAAGTTGTACATGGTGACACACATCTGTAATACCAGCACTAGGGAGCACAGGGAGGTGGGTTCTCAGAAAAAGGCCTGAGCATACCATAGAAAGAGACCTTGTCTCAAAATAAATCCGAATTAATAAATAGCAGTAATAACTAACCGAACGTACAAAAATATGGGACATTAAGCTTCATCTGAGTGTTTTTGCTCCTAATTCTCTATTTTCTTCCCAATGTAACACATCTCAACAGGAGCAGGTGTGCCCTTACACGTCTCCCAAAGCACTTCTGTAGGTATACGTTTTTAATAGGGTGTATTTGGGGTGAAGATAACAAAAATGCATCCAATCGTTTAGCAACTGTGTTTCAGAATAACTAGATAAAGCCTCCCTCGTGGACTAGAGAGATAACAGCCAAGATTTTCATTACCTTGAAGTGGGCTGAGAAATAGGTATTTCTGCCAAAGGCTAGCTGGAGGATGCTCAGTGGATGGATTGACAGGTAAGAAATGGATAGATGGCTTAAATAAATAGAGCGAGAACACAGTCACATTAGGGAGGGACATGATTGTATAGAGCGAATTAGGGTAGCATAAATGGGGAAATAATATGTGAATGGCTAGGTGAGTGGTTGGCTGATGGAAGAATAAATTGGTACAGTGATGTTTGATGGCACAGAGTGGTCAGATGGAGTGAAACACCGATAAAAGTCTCCACCAGAAAAAGAGCAGGTAGGTGGGAAGTTGTCGTGGCATGAACGGGAACAGAAGAGGGCCAGGTGCAGGAAGGATGAAAGTGAGATTTTAGAAGAGAAGAAGAAAGAGGAAGGAGAGGAAGGGAATGTGGAAGGAGTGAGGGTCAGTAGGGAACGGGGACGCCATGATATCACCCCAAACACGAAGACACTCTCAGTCCTCAGGACCATGTGTTTCCTCGTCATTTTCATTTACAAAGCACACATAAAGCTCATCTATCAAGGCGTCTTGTTCCTTTCCCTCAGGGGAAACTGAGTCACAGAAGCTCAGGATTAGCCAAGAAGAACACAAATCTCAAAATTTTAGCTCAAGAGCTTTTCCAGAAAAGCGACTTGTGTTGTATTGTGAAATGAAGGATCTTCATCTATCCTGTACTGAACTCCCAAATCATCATGGTCCACTCCCCTCAGCTTTATCTGTGAGAGCCTTGAGCAATCTAGTGGGTGAAAATAAGCAAAGGAAACCAACAAACCCAGAATTTTGAGAAGGAGCCATGGGAAGGTGTGGTAAAATAAACAGAAGGTGCAGATGAGAGGTAAAAGGGCTGAGTGTGTCCAAGACAAAATACCTACAGGGAGAGATTGGCTGAGGGACAACTTGTTGAGAGAAAATTATTTTAAAAACATTGTTATCCATTCCTTTAGGGAAGGAATGGTGGTAATGGAGGTGAAGTTGGGATTTGGAAAAAAGAAAATGATGTTTTAGAAATGGCAACCTGGGAAGTGGGGCACATTCTCTATTTATCATATGTATATGTATGACAGCTCAGGCCATGAATGATAACTAGTCCAGTGGTCACCTCCATTCAAGAATGATTGTACATCATCACTGCCGTCCTTGCTGAGAGGTGCACACTTTAGTCAAAGGAAGCAGTGGGAATTATGAAGGGAAGGAAGGGCCAAGCTGAGAGGGGTCTAGTCATTGAGGAAACTTCTGATTTCAATTTAGCCAATGTCAGTAAATAATTGGTATTTGGGGCTTGCGCTGAGTGTTTTGTTGTTTCTAAAAAGTGTAGATATTTGCAAGACTTAAGATACAGAAAGTAAATAGAGAGATGTGGGGGGAGGGGAGATGCAACAGGGAAAAGAAAGAGGGAGAGAGGAAAGTGAGGGTACTACCCATATTTCTGATCACATCAACTCCCCAAAGTCTGAAACACATAACTTCTTCATTTTCTCCCATTGCTGGATTTCAAAGGGACATCCTAATGAAGAGTCCCCTAAAAGTTACAAATTTCTTCAAACTTTATTGATACACTGCACAATCACAACCATCTTGTATTCATCCTGAATTAGAAAAGGTTACAACTACAATGTAACATGCACAAAATTCAGGTAGTATATTCACCCTCAATACAATGATTGACAGAAATCAAGTCTTCATTGATTTTTTTTGAAGGAAAAAAAGAAAGAAAGCAAAAAAGAAGTTTGAAAGGCTGACAAAGTCATATTCTTGTATCATGTGGTAAAATTTAAAGCATCAGAACATAGATTTGTTTTAAGAATAATTGTGAAAACGGGCACACCCATTGTCCAACACAGCTATTAACGGCACCATTGATATCATATAAGTTTTTTTTTAATCTAGAGGACTCTGAACTTGACAGATACATTTTCGTACACCCACACATTCCTCACAATTGCACTTTACATGTCACGAGAATATCTGAATGATTAAAAATGTTCCTTTTCACTAACACAAGGGCTGCTATTATTACTTACCATTGTTATTATTGAGATTCTGGAACTCTGCCACATAACCTGGGATGGAGCTCCACAAGGATGGTGGAGGCTCCCAATCTTTCTTTCTCCACCTAGTGGCACGGAACAACCATGTGCCTTAGAAGTGCACCACTCAGGGGAGGGGATGCGGGGAGTCTCTTTCAAAATGCTGGAAATGGGGTTTCACTGCCTACTCTCACTATGAAGACAATTGTGTCTAATTAAGTCCACTTCACGTTCTTTTGGGCTCCGTGTTCTGCACCTGAAGGCTAAATTGCACTGGTTCAGCTTTATCTTTTTGTCACATTTTTAATTGCAAATCTATTTCTTCTTCCTTCCATTTGCTTCTCTTCTCTTAAGTAAGAAACGAGGGAAATGAGCCTGGCATTTTTATTTGTTTGCTTTTTTTGTGTGGTCATTAGAAGTGTTCATAATATGGCATCCTGTACACTGTTGCCTTCCTGGTTAAACACCTGTGAAGTGCTATTGCAGCTACTCAAATGCATTTGTCTTGAAAGAAAGAGAGGGGGAGCTTTGGATAATAAGGGGGGAAGCAATTGGCCATGAGAATTTCTAGGAATAAGACTTATGCCAAATAAAACCCAGATATTCTTGCTGTTGAAGAAAAATCCATTTCCCCCCAAATTAAAAATAATAATCATGCTGCTTCCTCTGACTCCATCAGGAACAGGTTTTAGGTCCCTGATTTTAGGTATTGTCAAACCAGTTTCTCCTATCCTGGTGAAAACTCAGGATTAAATTGCAGACAGATACTCCCTCATAACTTCATAAGCTATTACTCTCTGCCATCTCTTATGGGGCTGATAATTGCCATATAGGCTGCTAAGAACATGTGCCCTTTGGCCCTGAAAGCATTAACCAAAACATAAGTATGAAATTTCCAACTGTTCCTGATCCAGCGACAGTGATAAACAATTTGGAATCAACTGTCCACTTTGGGGCTATTCTGCTTTTTTTGGCATTTTTTTTCTAAGATAGGTAGAATTTGCTGTGTTTCTTTGCTGAGGACAACCTGACCAGACGGATGCAGAAAAAGATTCTTAAAACTCAGTTTCACTGATGGAGCTCCTGGAGACCCAGAGCATACCAGATTTTGAAAACCAACTCCCCAACCCATGAACAACATCCCAAAGCAGTATGAACTTCAGAGGGAAAAGGCCCTTGGTGACACACAGTCCCCCCCTTTCCTTCTGTTGCACTGCACACAACTGTAGCCCACAACAGAAGAAGGGCTATGTACCTAGCTCTCTGTGTTAGAGTTATATATGTTTTGACAACTACATCTCCGCCCTTCCCAATGAGAACAAGAAAGAAAACCTAAACACCCTTGATTCAACTTGCAGATGACTATATCAGGCACTTGACATTAAACTACTCAAAAACAAGCTTGGCCAGAGGCATAACACAAGTACGTTCATTCGCATCACTTTGGTGGAAGGACAAATTGTCATTGTTTTGGGAAGGGGAAATGTTTTAGAACAACTACCTTTGTAGAATTCCTTTTACTCAATCTCTTCATAAACCTTATTTGGTTTCCACTCAGAAAACCCACAGTGTTCTATCAGTTACTTCGACTAAGATGATACCCTTTCCCTAGCCTTATCCCTTCCTCTCACCTACCCTTGTCAGGCTGAACATTTTTGTCTAGTAGGCCTGACCCACGTCCATGTGGAAAGTCAGAAAGGCATATAGAAGTGTGCGTACTGTTTCTATGGAGCAGCTGCTGCTCCTCTTGCTTCAAAGTGTTGGGAATCAGCTCCCATCACATGGAGCCATCCTCCTCAAAGTCACTCAGATAACACAGGAGTTGGAGTATGTCTGTTGTGAAGAAGTCACTTTCACATTGGGTACCCAGTTGCCTGGATGTTCTTTTTCCCAGACAGAAGGATGGGCTGGAGCATTTTTTTTTCTTCTGACATTTTGATGGAACAGGTGACTACCGAAGACACGTCTAGTCTCCCATGAAAGTAGGCCCAGTAGAGTTGCTTGGTGACCCTGAGTCCGTACTCAATGGGGTTCTGATAATCTGCTCGCATGAGGCGGGGAAGGGTAGTCACAACTTGTTCAAGAAGCAGATCTCCCAACTCTTGTCAGTTCCCATGGCATCCACATTTCTTTCTCTCCAAAGGAACAAATGTAGGATTAGTAGAAATCTCAGAAGTCACACTTATGTCTCCTACAATTCTTGACACCAACCCAATCCCAGGTGCCGAGTGTGGTGACAGATCTGAAATTCATATATCCGACCTGTAATTCTGACTTTGTGCCTGCTCCTGATTGCCTCTGGAAGCTGGAATAAATAGGCTGCTTTTGGCACATCATTTATGCTCTCAGAGTCTCATTCTTGGCAGCTCACTAGGAAATGCAGATGTCTGTTTACAGCTGGCAAGGAGAGTATTAATTTTGATCACACCAGCTCTATCTCTTATGACAGCTCCGAGCTTGATGCCAAGGAAGCCTGAATTTGTATATATGTGAATATGTATACACAGGTATTTAAGTACCCACTGTGGGTATTGTATTCATGTGGCCATAGTGGCACAGAGTGGAAACTTATACTGGAGCAAGTGATCAGTTAAGCTTTAAGGGAACTGAACTCTAGTGGAGCCCACAGTTATTAGTTTTTGGAGGTGAACCTGAAAAGGGTCCCTGAGGGAGGCAAGACATGTTTGTGAGAAAGTCACTGTGGGTACTTTTCTCAACTACTCAATAAACCAGTCCCTACAGAGATAGATCCCTTTGTGGCCTTCAATGTTGTTCATTTGAACTGCAGGTTCCCTGGTTGGCTGAGTTCCTCTTTTCCCAAGAGACAACATTGAGAGGCTGGATTTGATCTTACTTGTACATTAGGCCTGCTTTGAACACAGGAACTTGGGGACATTCATCCCCAAAGCACTAGAGAAACGGCCTAGGAAACAGTATTACTCACACTTCCCGACTCTGTTTGCCATGTTGTGTTAATCAAGTGCTTGGAAATTAAGTCAGTAGCTCAAGTGCCCTCAGCTTAGAAGAGCTTTCTGAAACAAATACCAGAGCTGTCAACACGCGCGCCATGTAATTGGCCTCCATCAGCCCTTTGCTGGATAATTTTCAAACAATTCAAATCAAAACTGGAGCAGAAGGGAGATGTTTAGCTATTAGTTATCACACCTCGGCTGATGGACTGCTGTCTTTACACAGAAGGAACAGATATGTGGTTTTCGTTAGTCAGGTTCTTTTTGCTAATCAAAGCCAGCCACCAAGAAGTTCCTCCAAGTTCCTGACATGTGCTTTTCTTGAAAGGCCAAGAGCAGCTTGAGGTTGGTACCTTAATCTTCCAGCTGTTAAAGGAGAAATGCAGCATAATCAAGGCTTCTCCAGGGTTCATCTGCTTCCCAAGAAGGTGGTTCAGGAAACAGTCTCTCTGGGAATCATGAGTGACTGATCTTTAGATTGCAACTTTGGTCCATCTGTTCACAACGGATAATTTGAGTGGATGGGTTTCCACATTCCCAAGGACGCATGGCATAGGAAATTGCTCTTCTGTATAGTTAGCCTGCAAGATCACTGGCTTTCACATAAGAAGTTGCTAGGCAAATTTGAAGATGGCAATGTCTCTTGATGATGGTGGAGAAATGGAGACAGTGGCATGGACACGTATGATTAGAGGTTAATACGGCGATGAACTGAGAGTGAAGAGTGGGAGGGAAAACAGAAAACAGCTAATTATATTGATGTTATGATAAACAGAGCGAATGGATTGTGAGAGAGAAAGACAGGTGGGTAGAACTAGATGGAGAGAGAAATCAATTGAGTAACTGGATAACGGTATGATTGCTTTGATAGCTTGATAAAATAATTAGCCAGCTATTGATCACTTTTTTATGAGTTGTGACAGCATTTAAAGGAAGTACTAGCATTAACATACTTCCCTCATTTGGTTACTTGACTTGTAAATTTTTAGTTTTGGGTTGTCTGCATAGTCTCAAGCCTGTAATTCTTACAACTAGTGGAAGAAATGAGTCGAGTGGGAAGGCAGGAGACGCCAGCAGAATTGCACATGTGGATGCACACATATGCACACACATATGGATACAGTGAGACAGCTTCTTACAAAGAGAATGTGTGAGCCCTAATGAAATAAGCATGGGGATGAGGATACGTACATTTTAACTAGGGAAACACCTGAAAGCTTAAAAGACAAAGACAATAAGACATGCAGATGCAACTCTTACTGTGTACTACATTGTGAGTCAAGTTATACCTTCAGGGTGTTTGACATGGGACATATTCTTTTTGCCCAGTTTTGTGGAGTATGTGTGTGTGTGTGTGTGTGTTAATGGTTGTGAGAAGAGAAAAAGAGAAAAGGAAGGCCAAGGTAGCAAGAACAGATTCCATTTTGGGGCACACCAATAAAAGATTATCCTACCCTTGGTAGAACCCTGCCCACCCTAACCCCAACCCACTCTTTAAAACTAAAACAAAAACCAAAAATCAAATAACCTTGAAAAATCCCAGAAACAAACCAAAGTGGGGGGGGGAGCCAACAAGAACAAAAATAAACCAAAAGAACCCCAAACTGGTTTGCCCTCCGCAGTGTAGATTAAAGTCTGTGATGTGGAGAAGCAGGCGTCGCTCAGAGGACCTATGGTTTCTTATCAAAACTTGATGAAGAAGTGGGCAAAGAAGGTCCCTGAGAGCCAGAGACAAGCCAGTGCTCTAGAGGCGGAATTTACACCATCAATAACTGCTCCAGGCCCTGTGTAGGGGAAAGAGAGACAGACTCATTAGCACATAGCCTATAGGGCACCATATCTATCCCTGGCAAACAAGTGCAAGTCATGCTTCTATGTGGCAAGTATCCCAAGTCCCACCCCTCTCCACTGACCCTTCTGGGTTTGGAGAGCCAGAAAATGCCCAGTGGGAAGATAGAACCTGAAGAGAGGGGTTTATGGGTCACTTTAACTACTACCACCTTCTCTGAAAGTTCCAGAATGAAAATGTGACAGAATGAGTTGATTACAGCCAATTAAGCACATAGGCCCAAGATGAGGGCAACAGACAGGGCTCTAAAGTAAGATAAACCATCATTTTTCCATGGAAATGGACTCCAGTAAAGACAGGGTGACCAGTAAGGAGACACATATGGGTGTGAAGGAAAGGGTCCCTAGGGGTGAGAAACAAGCATTGGGGAGAGAGGAATGGAGATACTTTGCGAGTAACAGAAGTCTGGATGTGGACTTCATCCTCTCCGCATGTAATTCAGGTGCTGGAAGGCCCCTCTCAAAGCTGCTAAGAAGGGGAACTGGAGACTGAGAGCAGATATATCTCAGCCACCAGTCACGGCTCTAATATCCACAAACAAAACTCTGCCTCCCCAGAACAAACCATCGTCCTACGGATGGCTCAGCTTGAAAGAATTCTCTCTTGTTTTCCTTCTTTCTTCTCCTCCTTTCTCTGGCCCTATGGAGTCAGGCACATTCCATAGAAAAATAAAACCCCAGAGTCACGAGTCAGGCTCCTTCGCCATGCTTCAGAAAGACATACAAACAACTGTGGTTACCCTCACTTGCCTAGGTCCAAGGGCACCTGGCAGCCGCTGAGCTCTGTCTCCTGGGCCCTTCCATGAACTTGCTTTGCAAATACTTGGAGTCGTAAGCAAGCTCCTAGTCTGTAGCTCACAGGCAAATGTACTTCCCAAAAAGCCAATTGCACGTTGTTAAAGGAGTGAAAGCCACATAGAGATAGATGCCTCCAGAGAATCAGAGACAAAGGGAAGGATAAGCAGACAGACAGCAGGCCTCTTCTCCCGATAACTCAAGCTAGGCCTCCCTTGCCTCTTTGGGAAGGAAACTGACCTGTCAACAAAGAGCCGTTGAGAAGACCTGAGGCTCTTCTTGGACCAGAACCAAGCCATTGGCTTGGCTGTGAGTCTAGGTCATGGCCTTGCTTAGGAAGGGTAAACTCAGCTCTGTTTGTAGGAGTTTCCAGGACTCTTCATTTAGCCATGGACTGTAGCTGTTTCTCCCTCAAGGATTTCCAAACAGGCTAATTTCCCCTTGACTTGCAATATACACAATTATATGCTCTTATAGACTAAAGTGTCATATTTTTAATGGTAGCTTGAAATTTGGCTTGCTCAGTTCTGCATTTTTTACTATGGCATATTCACAAACATCAGCAGGAGCCAGGTTCTATCTTAGTGCTGTGGGACCCATGGAGGCAAAATATATCTGTGAAAATTAGCCTGATTCGCAAGCCCCTAGCCATGCTAGCACACACCCTAATTAGTTACATTTGCCTGAAGAATGTAAAACGTTTGAAAATGTTTAGGTTGCAGTTCAACACACTTCTCATATTATGTCAGGGATGGGTCGGGGTGGACAGATAAGTCTTTCAATGTAGTCTGAGCTGAACTCAAAACTGAAATTCAACTGCTACATCTAAGTAAGTTTATAAGGAATAAACAATGGAGATTCATAAGTCTTGGGCACCTCTTCACGTGTTTCTTTCCTAACTGGTATCACTATAATACACAGCTTTACCTCAGCAGCTACAGCATCCTGTTTCAGAAGCCACTACATGCACCGAGATCTGCAGATGCTCAAGGATCATAGACAAAATGCAAAGTGCTTTAATAAAACCTACCTATATTCTCCCGTATACGTCACATTGGTCCTAGAGTATTAGTGTCTGTGGGTCTATGGAAATCGTTGTTACATTGCTTATCACGTGACAGCAAGAAAAGGAGGCTATACTTATTCAATACAGATAATATTTTTGCCCTCCCTCTCTTTTCATTCTCTTCACTGTCATCCTCTCTCTCCTTTTCCTTCTCCACTTTCTTCATCTTCTTCCTCTTTCTGCTTTTCTTGTCCCGGAGATAGACCTTTACATATGCTAGGCAACTGCTATGCTACTGAGAAATATCTTGGTCTAAACACAAAGCTTTCAGTGTGCAGTTGGTTGAGCCTATAAATGGACTGTGGACACTGAGGAGCATTCATGTACATACATACTTTTGCTTGAAAGTACATTTTATTATATATAATAAAACTTTGCAAATACATACATTGGACTAGTTATGCATGTTCATGCATGTACACATATACATGTAAACGTGTGTTCAGCTCATCTGCTATGTTGATATTAATGTAGGAAACAACTGAAGCCCATGAGCCACTCTTAAGGAAGGGGTATTTCATCTAGGAGGTAGTGGGTAGATCTAAGCCTTTCTGTGAAATGTCTGTCACTAACAGGTCTGATCTAGTTGAAGCAAAGCATAAATGAGTAAGAGACGGAGAGAGGAGCTGGAACCTAAAGAGAAATAAGTGCTTCTGGTTGTGTGTGTGAGGCGCTTGGGGCTCACTGGATGGGGGACAATAAGCGTGTTCCTTTTGAATATTCTAGAGTGGAAGCCATGAGGATGATTTAGTAAATGCATTGGATGCTTGATGTGCTGAAGAAAATAGAGATGTGGTGTTTGTGCTATGTTCTGTATGGGGCAAGCATGAGCCTAAAGATTAATCATATTTAAATCCCTTTAATCATAACAACAAATTCCCAAAATATATCCACTATCATTATTTCCAATTGGTAAGCTGGTAAACTGAGGAACAGAACAGCTAAAAAAATCTTGCCTAGAATCAAACAACTCATACACCTGGAACTGAAATAGAACCAATCACTGACCCCAAACCTGTGCCTTGCTTCTGACAACCTGTCTTCCTCTCTGATGAAAATGACTTCATAGGTCCCAGAAACCACAGCACCATGTGGTGATGGGAGCAATGGACTGGGAAGTAGATTACATGCTTCAGTTGCTCCCTAGCAGAGTGACTCCTTTGCTATGCTTTGGGTTTATTGTTTGCAAATAGAGAGGAGATAAGGTGTGATGGCCTGTAAGGCTCCACTCCTGCTTTCTGAGTCCATGGAGACTATGCCTCTTGTGCTAGGAGGGACAGCTGGTCAGCAGTCAGCCAGCCATGGGCAGGAAGTGTGAAGTATCACCATGTGACTTTTGGTACCACTGCATGACTGCCCCCTCCTAAGAGATGAGGTACTTTGTGCTTTCTTGTTGCAAATCGAAATAATAAATAATAATAATATGGTATACACAGGATTTGAGTGGTTAAGACAGTGCCTGGACATAGTAGTCGTGGAGCTGAGGTGGCTGTTACTGTGGATTGATGATTTGTACTCTGGCCTCTTCTATATCTTGCTACCCCTGTTTCCATGGACCCATCCCTTATTCCATCTTGTAGTCCTACCTTTTCTCCAGACCCTCCACCTTTCTGCAGACACATCTTGGTGCCAGTTTGCTGATCGGAGCAAAGCACTAAAACTCTGCCTTCTACTCCCAAGTCTTAGAGTCTTTGTTTTAAATGAAAACTACTTTCTAGGCTATTTCCACTAATAATCATTCTAACAAGAAAAAAAACTGAAAGCAAGCTTGGCTGTGGCTAATAAGTGAGTCTATTCCTCTCAAGGTCTCAGGAAGGCTGCTGTCCACAAGAGAAAGCTTTCTACTGAAGAGCAACCATGCTGAGGAGATGCCTAGAAAAGTCCAATTCTTCCCCCAGGCCAATGCTGCCTTTAAGGAATCATCTCTGTTTACAGTTAACAATGACTCAGTTCAATAAGAATAGCTGCTACAAATACCAAGCTTCATTAAATATCCTTTTCAGGGATAAATTGACAGTGAGAATGTGTAATTATGCCCTTTCCCATTATTCCATCCCCTCCTCCTTTACCCTTTTTGAATGCTAAAAATTAATTGCTTTCTTCATGCCTAACATTGAGCATCTCTGAAAATCAAAGCTGAAATGAGAATACAAAAGCACAAAACAAATTATGAATGGCACCACGCCTAGGGGACAGATAGGCCGACAAGTAGAAGTTGGTTTTCAGCATAAACACACACACACACACACACACACACAAAAGAGAGAGAGAGCTAGAGCTGTAGCCTTGTGGTAGCATGTTTGCCTAGCATGTACAACCCAACAACTTGGGTTTGACCCAAGTACTGCCAACACACGCACGCGCGCGCGCACACACACATACACACACACACTTACATACAGAAAAAAAGAACTAGAAAGGCAATGACAAAGAGATAGATTGTAGAGATGTCAAGATGATAGAAAGATTTATTGGCATATACTATATGGCCAGATTAGTTAGGACATACATAGACTTGAAGAACAGCCAAGGATGACACATAAGAAACCAAAAAGCAAAAGTAGGGTCTACCTCTAAGAATGAGTAAATATTTGACTGTCAAGTATTAAATCTGATTGGTGATCTCTCTTGGAATTAGGCCATATTGACAAAATTAGAAGTGGCCACCATCCTGGCCACCTGTGGACTAGATACGCACTGCTGCCTTCAAGGGTGACTCACCTCTGCCCAGACTGTCAGCTACTAACAAAGTGCCCAGATTCTTCCAAAGCTTTCAGAAACAAACGTGATCCCCCAGACACGAATCTGCCTCAGATGAGGTCTCAAACCTTAGAAATGTAGGGTACGTTACATATGGTGAAAATATTGGGATATTCTGCTGGCTTTCTCTTTGCAAATTGCAATGAAAATATGTCATCTTTCATCAGTAATGGCAGGATAAGTAGCTGAAATTCTATTAAAATGGCAGGTGGGAGGGTGAACGCATTTAAAAAAAAAGGCACAAAGAAACAAACCCCACAGGCAAGTTGAACTTGTTTGTAACACAGGCGATCAAGGCAATATCTGAAATCTAAGGAGCTACAGTTTTGTTCTGAAATTTGAATGGGTTTGAGCGCGATTATGAACTGCACGACCTTCCTAATGAGGAACCAAAAGGATAATGATGTTCGCGGTGATTAAAAGAGGAGCAGGGAAATCTAATTAGAGGATGTGTGCGCGCACTTGTTGGTGAAACATAAACCTATTTTCAGCAGTGCTGGCTGGTGAACGCACATTTCCCTTCAAAGAACTTTCTCTCCATTGTCTTTAACTACAGTGGAGACCATGGCTGGCACCATCACCATGTTGTTTTACAAGTGAGATTAGCCAGGTTTTGCAGTAAACTATGAAGGGCGGATAAAGTGGCAAAAGCAGCAGCCATCTTTGTTTTGTTTGTCTCACGCCCTGTTCCGTCCTCCTCACCACAAAAGACAACGGCTTAGCAGGTCAGTGTCAGAAGCTAATTCAAATCTGTAGGCTCCTCTCACAAACCTGAGAAAGACTCCTTGCTAAGCTGTGTGCCTGTGCTGACATCAGCACACCCCGGGTGCTCAGTGTTAAATTCGAGATGCTTAAGCTAATAGCCAGATGTCAATGATTCACAGAGAGGAGGTGGGGTGCCAGCCGGTGACAAGGAACCTCATCAGGAATGAAATGTGAAATGTCTGCATTTTCCCCTCTCCTAATATGTTGACATTTTGCAGGTTGGGAAAAATATAAATGATTATGCTGCTGTCATCAGCCAAAAGCAATGGTATTTCTCTCTGACTCATTCTCTCCCACCTGGATTTAAGCTGTGGATTTGTA
This sequence comes from Ellobius talpinus, assembly GCA_001685095.1. Lineage (NCBI taxonomy): Eukaryota > Metazoa > Chordata > Mammalia > Rodentia > Cricetidae > Ellobius > Ellobius talpinus. The sequence continues at coordinate 20,486 of LOJH01004887.1, forward strand.
AAAAAAAAAATCATATACGTTATCAGCAGGAAATGGGCAGATATGTGCAGCGCTGGATGCATTTGCAAGGATGTCTTCCTAAAGAGTGGATTGGAATGTTTGATGCAGTCTCCTTCAGAAGGAACATGGGGGGAGGGCTACATTTCCAATTAGAATCTGGCTGTGTGGATGGCAAGGATGCATGGGAAAATCTGAGAAATAATGGTATGGCAGGGAGAGAACTAAGTGTCCTTTTGAGGATCTAGCTGCCCTTTGGTTGGCAAAGGATTTTTAAACGAACAGCAGCTGTAACTGATGCCCCCATTGACTGGAAGATTTATTTACTAATTCGACCAACATTTGCTGGGCAATGACTATTGCAAGACACAGTGCTACATCCTCTAAGTGCAGAAACAAACACAAACAGAAGATGCGCCTACGGGCATGCCACTACAGGAACCTAAGGATGAGGGATTGCTTCTTCAGGGAGACTCAGAAATGCTCTGCAAATGGGCTGCCATGGAGGACACACTTGGAGGATAATTGTGGCTTTATCAGGCAGAAGAGAGGGCAAAAGCTTGTGCATGTGACCTTCCAACACGCAGGAAGAACTACAAGACATATAGGCTGGAAAGAAATGCGGGATTAAGTCTGGTGTTGCTGCTTGCTTGGTAGCATGTCTACCTGGGGGACTTATGTCATACCATTTACATCCTCCCAGCTCTGGGCTCTTCTTCTATGAAATGGAAATAATAAGAACTTTAGGACAATGGATTCTTAGGTTCTTAAGGCTGTGTGTGTCTGACACTTAGAGATTTTTCATTTCACGAGAGTGGAACTCAACATTTTATTATAATGGACTCTGTATCTGTTTATCCAATGTCAGAAGCTCTGTCCCTACTCATTCCTCATCCTTGGTGTAATTATCAGAACACAGTAGGCACCAATAAGACATTTGTTGACTAGATGAACAAATGCATTGAGGGGAGTCATCCTGATCATTGCCTTAGCTGATGGGATCTGGAGGACACAGGGCCCCGCCGGTGAGTACCTAGGGTGAGGTGTATGTAGTGGGGAGGGGAGAGGCAATCAGTAAGGTTGAAAGCAGGTTGATCTCAGAATACGCACAGCCTCAGTGGCATGCTTCTCTGGTAAGCAGGAATTTTCAGCCACTGAAATGACAAGGTCCCTTTGGGGTGTGCGGCAAGCCATTTGGCAGGGAGTACGAAAAAGAAGGAAACCAGTGGGAAGATAAGCACCCTGGTCAGATGCATTCTGTAGCGTGTGATCATGGTAAGCGGGCAGCAGCGGTGAGGGAGGCTGGAGTCCATTGGCTAAGGCTCCTTGGTTAATAGAATGAAAATGAAGGTGAGGGTTCTAGTGAGAGGATGCCGTGGAAAAGAATGCACAGGCTGAATTGGAGGGGACCCAAGGGAAGAAGAAATAGCAGCTGTTTCTGTTAGGGATCCAGGGAATAAGTGGGTTATAGCTTGGCAATCAAGAACCTTAAAGGTACAGATTTGTTAGTAGGATTCACTCTGAGGCTACTACTCTTCCCTGAGCCTAGGATTCCCTAAGTAACTTGCTTACAAGTCACATCCCCAGGGCTATTCAACAAGGCTTTGATTAAGTGGTCCCAGATTAAGGCTCACAAATTTGTCTTTTTAAGACTCCTCACATTAATCTCATGCAGGTTCAGACATGCGGCTCCTATGACACTTGAAGACATGGATGACCTCTCCAGCTCTGGCTGTTGTCCTCCCTTGAGACTGATTTGTGGGGCTTGTGGAGAGGAGCCAAGAACAGACAAGATGGAAAGGTAAGAAGGAAGTCATCTCCTTGTGATCACAGGACTCAGAAGCAAGTTTTGGAAGGTAGGGTAGAGGGGAGTGGGGGGGCCTGGAAAGAGACGAATCTTGGTGTTATAAGGAGAGAGATCCTGGAAGAAGTAAAGGCTGCGAATCCTGTGATGATATGGGCCTTGGGGCATAAGCTGGAGATAAGCCAAACTCCCCTGTGCTCACTCCCTATAATGAATGGGCCTGGAGCCACTTGAGTAGACAGTGTTGTTCAGGATGCTTTGATAATGAAAAAGAAAGAGAAGACAGAAACAGGGTTTTGTGGGGCAGAGCGAGAAGGCAGGGGCACTGTGTGGGGCACGGTATGAAGGCAGGGACACAGTGTAGGGCAGGATGTGAAGGTAGGGGCACTGTGTGGGGCACACCGTGAGGGCAAGGACATGGTGTGGTAGCAGACTGGGAAGGCAGGGGCACTGTGTGAGGGCAGACTGTGAAGGCAGGGGCATTGTGTAAGGCATTGTGTGAGGGCAGGGGTACTGTGTGGGGCAGGATGTAAAGGCAGTGAAAACTGTGGGGTAAGGTGTGATGGAAGGGACATTGTGTAGGGTGCAGTGTTTTGGGTATGGAGTGAAGGCAGGGAGGTTGAATCCTGGTTGTGTTGGGCACCAAGGGCTTTGCTCACAGGTGCTCTTGAGTGGTTTGGACGGGCGCTCGCTACTGCTAGTGTCAGCTGAGGAAACTTGAGTTTAGAGACCAGTATGCTGTGCAGATTAAATGCAGAGGAACAGCCACTAAAAAGAAACTGAGGCTTGGTCACTGGGTCTTTAGGAGCTGTCTAGTGGACTATAGGCAGCACTGCTGAGAGGGTACTGATGCTTCACCTGAGGAGAATTCTAGAGCACAGTTGTTTCCTTAACTCGAGTGTTTGTGATGACAGCTCACGCGTGGTGAGTTGTTCCAATGAGTTGCCCCTATACCCAATACTTAATTCTTAATATAACTAAATTATGTTCCTACAATTTCACAGATGATGTTTGAGAAATCTGTTTTTCTTCCTGTATAACCCCCCTCTCTTTTGGCTTTGTGTGCAATCGCTGCCGTTGTCTCCCATACGTCCCAGTAATGCGTGCATACATATGTCTCATGAAGCACATCGTACTGCAGTACTGGATGCAGTCAGGCCCCACATTCTCCCTCTTCACTCTCTCAGGACAGAGGGACTGGGCTTCTTGTTCATGGCCTGGAGGAAGCAGAGTTGGTTGGCACACTGCTGAAAAGTAAGTGACTTCCACGAGAGACAAAAGTTTGGCTCACAAGCTGGGCCTGGCCACTCCCTGCTACACATAGGGCCGACAAAACTTCAAGGGCCCCAGACTGCAGGTGGAGCTTCAAATGACTATAGCTATTCAATAAAGCTATTGGACGCAAGGAGTGCACTTCTTTCTAGCACTTAGGACATGGGCCACCATCTCTAAGGTTCTGGGTCATGTTGTTAGAGACCATCTGTGGCAGCTCGAATAAAAATGGCCCCCATAGGCTCAGAGGGAGTGACACTATTAGGAGGTGTGGCCTTGTTGGAGGAAGAGTGTCCCTGGGGGTTTGAGGTTTCAAGTGCTCAAGCCAGGCCCAGTGTCATTCTCTTTTCCTGCTGCCTGCCAGTCTGGGTGGGGAACTCTCAGCTCTCCCTCCAGCACCACAGTTGCCTGCTCTCATGCTCCCTGTCTTGATGACAATGGACTAAACCTCTGAACTTCTTCCTTTCTAAGTGTTGCAGGGGTCATGGTGTCTCTTCACAGTGATAAAAACCCTAAGTCACCGTCCTTCGGAAAGGGTCTTGTATTCCCATTGTGTGTCAGATTCAGAAGAGGCAGAGAGAAAGCAAGCAAGGCACCCATCTTCTTCTGCTCTCGCCCTTTGCTGAGCTCTGAGCCACAGACAGCACCACAGCCTGTCTGCTGCACTGGTCCTCGGCTCTGCCAGCTTTGGCTGGTTACTGTTCTGCATCTTGCTCCTTTCCAAGCTCTGAGGGTGCCTGGGTCCAAGGAAGGAGGGTGATGTAATGTGCTGTCTGAGTTGGCCTCTGCCTGAGGCTCTGTCCCTGTGGATCTGGGACAGGAAGGTGGCTGGTGTGATGAGAAAGACGCATTGCACACAATGTCACCAAGCACTGACTAGGATGATCATCCACTGACTAGGCTTTATTTGTTGTCACCAAGCACTGGTTCAGATGATCATCCACTGACTAGGCTTTATTTATTGTCACCAAGCACTGGTTCAGATGATCATCCACTGACTAGGCTTTGTCCACTTCTTTCAGATATTTAGTCTATTCCCCCACCCACTGCTTCCATAATCTTGCAGTTTTGTTTTGTTTTATATTTTTAGTTTTTAAACTTGCTTCTATCCAATACTTCTTTGGTTGTTGCTTTTCCGTGCAGAAATACAGCCATGTGTGAGCATTAGCCTGAAGTGTTGAGACCACAGAGACAGAGTCAAAGGAGACTGTCCAATACCAGAAACAGACCCCATAGCTTGGCCGAGTTGACATGGTTACATACTTAGGCTTTGCACATGTGTCTGAACATGTATGAACATGCAGGTTATAGGTGTGGAAGTTTGCTCTCACTGGAGATGGTTTTAGGGCAGATGGTTAGAAGAGGAAGCATTTGGTATAGGAGATGGGTGAGGTAAGCAACTTGTTGATATGTGATTCCATACCAGTTGGCCGCAAGATCCTCCATGGACTGAACTAAAGTAGAACTCAAGCACTGAGGTCCTGGAATTAAAAGGCCTGACTCAGGTCACAGTACAGATGCTTACAAGCCAGGGTGATTTGAATTGTCACTCTCAGTTCTCAGTTTCCAAACATATAAAACCAGGAGAAATTTAGCACATACTTTATAGGCTCAGTAAGTGAGGCACCTAGGAAAAGACCCTGTGTAGTAGCCCTGTACATTCCAGCCATTGTGGTTATAATTAGATATACTGATGGTCAACTGAGGATTGGGAAAGCATTGTGGGTCAATAGAAAGGGTGGGCCAACTAGACTCTTTTTTCTCTATGATTGAATTTATGTCCATTTGTCTTAGCAACAGAGTGGAGAGGAGTACCTTTGAGGAGACCACAGAGGACATCTTACCAAAGGGGTCATCATGGGTAAAAACGCCAAGCTCATTGAGAGAATTTTCCTAAGCTAGTCAGCTAAGAAACAACACAGGCTTCACACTAAGACCCTCTGGGACACACCCCTTTACCTCAGCTTATCACATCTTAGTCTCTGAGAGCTGAACTTTCAGTATCATTAATACAACTTTTGATCTTGGCTTACTGACACATACTAATTCATCCACAAAATCTTCTAGATCAGCTACTATGTATGAATCTCTAGGTTAGATCATACAGATATAGCTAAACATGGTTCCTAGGTCCAAGGATCTTACAGGATTAAGGGGGGGGAAGACTTGTATCAAACAAAACAACTTGAAGGAAAGATAATAAGTTGAAGGTAAAGGCTTTGGAATCGGGGCATCTATCTGCTGTGTCCAGATTACGTGCTTATCTCTCAGGACAATGTGTTCTACCTGCTTGGGCAGATACTGAACACATTCTTGTAGAATGAACACTGTGAGGACACCATGGGCAAATCAAGATATGACAAATGTATGAGGTGGGGGGGTGCTGATCTTCATAGAGTCTAGGGAAGCCTTCCTCCAGGAATGGATGCTGAGAGTGGGCTCCAGTTAGGTGAGTGAGACCAGGGGGCTTAGACGATGGAGACTGCTGTAGTTAAAGGGCAAAGGAGACTTCGGAGGAAACAAAAGCAGATGCCCTTCTGGCCAATGATCCTGGCAGGTATACAAATAGAGAGAGCGATCCTGTGGGGCACTTCACAGGAAGTGTCAGTGGACATGGAAAAGAATCGTGGCATCCAGCATCCCTAGGAAAGGCTCAGTAGTTTTAGTTATTTTGATAAACTTTGTCCTACTGACAATTCACAATCTTTCCAGTTTCAGATCAATAATCTGAGGCCTTCCATATTTGGGTGTTATCTAGATTTATTTATAGGTCCTTTTATTTAATCCTTTTACCAGTATTTTGAGGCAGGCACAAAAATCCCAACAACCTCCTTGAGGAAAAGAAGGATGAAAGCGTTTGACTGACATGTGGCTGAATTGGGAAGCGAATCTATGTCTGTACTGTGAAGTGGATTATGTCCTCTAAAATTATTATGTTAAATGTCTAGCCATGAGCATGACTCTGTTTGGATATGAAATCAATAAGAAGGTACTTAGGTTAAATGAGGTCATAAAGGTAGAGCCCCTAGCTGGCATCATTAGTGGTCCCCTAAGAGAAGATAACACATGAGTCAGCTAGCTGCCTTTCTTCTCCTCCCTCTTCTTCATGATTTCATCTCTCCATTCTTTATTCCGATTGGCCCTCATGAGAAAGGCTATGTGAGGACACAAGTGCTATTTCTAAATGACACAATGCATTCCCTGGTGACAGCAGAAAATGACAAGAACTCAAGTGCTCAAGCCATCATTTCCAGGTTCTTACAGTAGCCATATTCTCTCCTTCTGAAACTTCCTTAGCCAATGGAGGGAATGAAGGTCAGAGTCCAGAATACTCTCTGATGTTTTCATCAGTGTTATCATGACTAAGGAACAACCATTTGTGATCCTCAAGGTTTGGCACAGTATGTCTTTCATAGCCCTAGATCCACAACTGTGTACACTGACACCTGAAAATAAAAATGTTCTAATTTCCCATAAGACCGAGATAGACATGCCCTGGACAAGTAGAGCTGCCAGGTGTTCTCCTCTGGATGCAGAACTAAGGACAAGCTAAAGTGACATCTAAATGTTTGAGTGTGTGGGTAAAAGTATCTTTGCCTCATTTGATTACTCTCTGGGTAAATACTCTGGGACATGAGAAAGTGTCTGAGTCTGGGTCTCATCTAACATATCCCTCCCCTCTGTATATTTTGGCATTTCCCAAACTCTTTGGTCCTTCTTTTGTTAATCTGAAAACTGAAGGTACTAACTTGCCCTGATCAGCCCTGACATGACTCCAAGAACCAAAGAAATATTTGGTAAATAAGACATTGCCGTCATGGAAAGTAAGCCCAAGAACTTCCATTTTAAAGTAAGAAATTTAGCACTAAGTCAGTATCCTTCTTTGTCTTTGTAAAAGGGAAAAATAAGTAAAACCATTCATGGAGGGGGAGGGGAACTTGTCCCTAGAGACAGTCACATAATAATCTTCTTGGTCTCTGGGCCGTGTTTTTGTCAATGCAGACGAAGCAGAGGGCTCATCCTTGTTAGCAGAGGCCCGCTAGATGTTTATCATGGCATGGCAGAGTACAGTAGGGTGAATTCACTTCTTCTAAGCTCCATAATCAAATTCCCTAAGTTTTCATGAAAGCCATCACATTCTACATGCTTGTTATCAAGATGGTCAAGCCACACCCCTTTGAAACCTACTATAGAGAACACATGAGGGAAGGGAGCAGGCAAGCCTATCTTTGAAGTAGGCTTAAAATACAAGAACATAGGCATTCAGGCAGGCAGAGGAAGGAAGGAACATGCTGTACCCACCTGCCACTGCTGATGAGGGGCTTATTTCTAAGACACACACAGCACAATGCACACACAATGCAGAGAGAAAACAAAAGACATAGATCACACATTTCAGATGGTTGGTGGACAAAGTTCAGTACATGTCAAACTTGTTACATCTGAAGTGCACATGGAAAAATGGGTCTCTCTCCACTCTGTTCATCAGATGCTTCCCTCTCACCAAATAAACACATATACACACATATGATATACCACCATAAGCTGACTCTGGTCTACGGGATGAATGTTGCATGGGAATATAAACACAGCAGTATGGTGAGATGGAGTGAGGAAGGAGAAGGCCTTCCATAGTAGCCATTTATGGCCCCCATGCATCCCCATCTGTGAGGAGAAATAGACCTCCAGAAAAGGGCTTCCCAATGAGGACTCAGGCTTCTGTTCCCCAGTTATCCACTTGTATGAGAATATGGCCTGATGATCCACATGAGAATCAGGATGACAAGGGTGGTCATGGTTTACAACTAGGACTGTGATCCCAGGAGCACGGACTCTTAGTATGGAAGTTATGACATCTCCCAGTTGTTTCTCGTTGGTTCACACAAACTTCTGTCTTCTCATTTGTCTTCAGACGACACTACTGTTGAACCATCCCATGGTTCTCTGTTCCATACGGAATCCATAATCAAAGTTGATTGAGAATTTGGTTTACTCCTTTGGAAAGGAGAAAAGCTGGCCAGAATAAATTATCTTGGAAACATGAGTGCGCGGCATGCTAGAAAAATGATTGGGAGGAGTATTTTTGCAGCTAAGGGTGGTGGGTTGAACAATATGGATGGAAACAGGCCAAGCAGACTGTTGCCTATCACCCTCCCAAGCTCCTGGAGCTCCTTCACATAGCCAAGCCCTCCAGATTCAGGCTTCCTGCACTCACCATACAGTGTGATGCTGGCATTGGTGTTCCCAAGCTTATTTGTGGCCACACAGGTATAGTTGCCATAATCCTTCTCTGAGACGTTGAAGAAAGTCAAAGTGGATATGCGGCCTTTGTTCTCAATCCTCACTCCATCCAGGCCAGTGGCTAACCTGCAGCAGGAGAAAGCACTATTGGTCTGGACCCACCGTCCAGTGGAAGCAGCAGGTATTAAAAGAAGGCAAAGGTGAGTCCTAGAATTACCGCAATGAGGTCCTATTAAAATGCCCTTTCTTCTGACTAACCCAGCCCATCAACACAAGCCTTAGGTGTCATGTCCTTTATCGGGAGGAAAAAGGAATAGTCATGCTCAAAAGGCAGCTCCCTGGAAGCTAAAACCATGTCCATAACCAATCCAAGATTCTAAAACAAGGTCAATTCATTTTGTTGACTTCCCAGCTTCCTTCAATTTTTTTCCTTCTCACTTCTGATTCTAAAAGGAAACTTGGTTACAAAGGAGGTTATAACACATTTTTAATCTTGCTTTATTTTTCCCCTGGAGTTATTACCCTCCTTCTGGAGGATGCATGATCAATCGGCTCTGCTTCAGAGTTGCCCCAGTTCCTTCAAGGTACCTGGTATCTTCTTTGAACCACTGGAATTCAGCCATGGGGACAGCAGAGGCTTCACAGCTCAAGATGCCCTTCTGACCAACTGAAACACCAGTGTTTTTGGCTTTTGAGATATAGGGAGGGTCTGTGGAAACAAAAGCAAGCAAGCAAGAAAAAAAACAGTGATTCCAGAGAAGAAGACATATGGACACATCCGTCCACTGGACATATGGACACATCCGTGCACTGGACATTTGGACACATCCGTCCACTGGTGACACTCTCCTCTCAGTAAAACAACCACTTATTTTTATTTTGGGAATATGTAAAATTTAAATGTGATTATTATATTTGATTCTCAGGTCTTCAGTTCAATTCTAAATTAGTCATGGTCCTTACTTGCTGGGAGCTCTGAGAGTCCCAGGAACACTCTAAATGGTAACACAGGTGTTCCTGAGCAGAGCAATCTGATACAACACTGCCCTTCCTGTTGGCAGGCCTTTAAGTGTGGGGCTTTGAGAAAAGGGCGCTTTCACTTCTAGATTGTTGTTTTCATCCCTGCCCCTTTCCCTCTGGAACTCCCCGAAAGCAGATCAACTCACAGTTTACAGTGATTTTTACTTTCCGCACATCAGGAGCAGCGACATCGTTCAAGGCGCTGCACTCGTACTCCCCGGACTGGTCACGTTTGATGTCAGAGATTTCCAGGTATTCATCCTCGCTCACAAAGCCCTGGCCTTCTGGGAAGAGAGAGATGGGGCAGAAAGCAATGGAGAATGGTTACTCTGAAGACAGAAACATCACCCAATCTGAGAGTGTAAAGGGAAGAGGCAAAGCCAGGGAATGGGGCTGAGAATCCAACAAAGAGATAGGAGCTACAAAGTAAGACAGTCTCTGATGGAGTCTTGAATAAATGTATATATATATATATACACACAAGTAAATTGCATCAACTTTTTTAGAGCATTTGATAATAATGGACTATCAATATTTTTTCAGTGATTATTATAAGTTAATTAAGAGAGTATATTATAAATTCCCCAGTACATTAATAAAGCTTGACTACTTAAACAGATATGTCATGATCAATAATATAATAAAACCCTGCAAGTAATTTTAGATTTTTCTAAATAATACCTTTTTTCATTGTATAGAAATGCCTTTGTATATAAAATATAAGCTAATTCTTTGTAGTAAAGAATTACTAATTCCTTGTAGTAAAGTTAGATGGAATGTATTTCACATTTTAATACAAATAAATTCACAATTGCTGGTTCACTTTCAACTTGAGATAGATAATAAATAACCAGCTCGATTGAGCCATTCTACAATGTGCATATATATTTTTAAAAATATTACGCTGTACATGATAAATAAATACAATTTTAGTTGTCACTTTAAAATTTAATAATTTAAACTACAGTAGACTAGAAAATTGATGAATGAGTTATTTTGTACAGATGTAGAAAATGCTTGAAAACTTGTCAAAATAAACATGGCAAGCAATGAACCTGAAGTTTCTAGAACACCCCGAAGATTACACATCGGGTTTTGTGGGTCATCCTGAAAGACTAACTCTTATACACTTAGAAAGCTAGCAGTTTCATATCCAAAATGTTTGAAGCCTGAAAAAATTGCTTCACTTTATTTTGTTAATGCATGCTCCAACTGCAGCCTGGGCCCTTCCCTTTGCCCCTCATCTTGTTCATCGCAAAGGGAGCAAGCTTGCTTTCTCTGAGTTCTGCTGAAATACTATACTCCCCTGAAAACTCAAGAAGTGTGAAGGCCAAAAGGCAGAATAATTTTCCTTTCTCACAGACCTGCTGCCTGATCTTCTGTACTCCTGAGACTTAAGCCAGACAATAAAAGCTCAAGAAACAGAGGCATATACTTGCTCAACCAAATCTTTGTCCACCATGGCTGTGGGGCAGGGAAGTGTTGTATCTATGAGGAGCACTGAGGTGTGTGTGTCGGGGGCAGGGGGAGTGGATTCCAGTGACTTCACACCCTAACTGCTCTGGGTCTAGGCTTCAGGGATCATCTACCACTTCTGCTGTCCATATCCAATTGCTTTTTGACACTTGCTGCCTTCCCTGACTCCATTCTCCAGCTAGAATATAATATTAGTCCTAGATGCTGTCTTAAAGCCATCTCTAGAAAGTATGATGCCTTAGATGACCATTTTTTCCAGGACCCTTATCTATGGAAATTGAGTTTCCCCAACTCAGCACCTCTGATAGTTCCATTCCTTTTGATTCTGAGGAAATTTTGCATTGGTTAGCAAACCTCAGGGCAACCTCACAGGCACGAGTTAGCAGTTAGCAAATCCATCTGAACCAGTATGGAGATTAATCAACAGGTATATGAGTGTTCGGAATGGTAGTCTCTACACGCCCAGCCCAGCACTCCAGTAACAATCTGCAATGGTATTACTCTGAAATTAATTGGTCCACAGGCACAAAAGAAGATTGGAGAACAGTTGAAAAAGATGGAGGGAAATGTGGGGTCTCCCAAACAAAGTATAGGACCCCCATTTGCTGGAACACTAGGGTGGCATGGCTGGTGGAAGCCCTCTACCTCAAATGTGGGGTTTCCCAAACAAGGCATGGGACCCCATTTGCTGGAACGCTAGGATGGCGTGGCTGGTGGAAGTCCTCTACCTCAAATGTGGGGTCTCCCAAACAAGGCATGGGACCCCATTTGCTGGAACGCTAGGATGGCGTGGCTGGTGGAAGTCCTATACCTCGCAGTTGTCAGCATGGATCATGGCCTGACTCCTCAAGGTTCTATCGGGGGATGTAAGCACCGTCTCCTATTTTCTTAATCCACAGAATTCTGATTTCTCTTAGTTTGAGAGTTTAACAAAGATAAATGGTATTTCCTCTATTGAAACTAGGTTGACTGACCCCTGGAAGATTTTTTAAAGAGTAAAACAAGAATGAAGTCAAACACACCCAAATGAGCCTTCAGTCTCCAGTCTCATTTTGCATTTTTTTTGCAATGAATAAATATGGAAGAATGGGAAGTTTGGCTATCTTTGGTAAGAGCCCATTATTCTTTAAAAGCATGTACTACAGAATACTTGCCACGATGTAATTAACCCACAGTGCATTTAACAAAATAGAGCTACCTACTATGGCCCTGGCAGGGGCCTCAAGCAGGGCCAGTGTTTTCTTCTGTGAGGAAAATAAAAAAAAGTCCCAGCTCAGGGTAGACACTGGGAAGATGCCCAGGAAAGGTTCTGGTCAGGCTCAAGAACGCCAGTCAGCTTAGGAGCACTGATGTCTAGACTGGAGGATGGCTTCACGTGACATGGAAGCCACATACCTCTGTGTGCGCAAGGCAAACTGGCCGCTGTGAGGGATTCCTAAACACCCTCTGGAATGCGAGGGTAGATTTTCACTGTCATCAATGTTGTTCTCGTGGGAAGAATATATAACAGCACAAAAGGAAGAAAGAAAAAGGGGCAATCCATGTAAAATGGGGGGTCCTTATGATAATACTACCTCATCAAATGAGAAAACAGATTTTGTCAAGTTTGTACTAGAGAGGAAGTGCTTTCCAGATTTTAATTTGCATATAAATTCCTCGGGGACTTAAAAAATCATGTTCTCATTCAGGTGTTTGTGGTGGGGGTTCCAGGATTCTGAGCTTCTCACTGGCGCTCAAGTGAGCCCTGTTGCTGGCCTGAGACCACCCTCCAGTAATGACAGCATCAGGCAGCCTTCAGAACTGCTGCTGTCCTAGATAATCACAGACTCATGACTGACTCTGTCTATGCTGTAGTATGGATCTTAAATGTTGCCTGACAGCTCTTGTGTCAGAGTCCTAGTGAAAAACTTGATGCCATTGAAAGGTAGCATTTTTTTGTTTTGTTTTGTTTTGTTTTTCAATACAGCGTTTCTCTGCAGTTTTGGAGCCTGTCCTGGAACTAGTTCTTGTAGACCAGGCTGGCCTCGAACTCACAGAGATTTGCCTGCCTCTGGTTCCTGAGTGCTGGGTTTAAAGGTGTGTGCCACCACCGTCCATCGTCCATCTGGGAGGAAGCATTTTAAGAGGTGGGATGTTTTAGATGGACGAGGTGTGGCCTTGGAGGTGATAGGGGACCATGACCCTCCCCCACTTCCTCTTCCAGCCATGAAATGAGTAGTATCGCTCTGGATTATACTTCTACCATGATGCACTCACTGCCTTGCCATAGGACCACAGTAAAACAACCAACCATGACCTTCAGTTCCCTCAGTCCATGAGACACAGAAAACCCCTTTTCTCATCATACTCTGAACACCTCAGGCATCTCTCACAGTGATGGGAATCTAGCTCAGTCCATAATGTTGTTAGCAGGCAGGTCAGGAAGATGCACCGAGGGACCCCTGCGCTGCATCTTCCAAAGGTGTAAGTACCTCAGGAGCTCAGAGGACAGACCAAGGCTGAGGCCCAAACCCTTGAAACTGTGATTCCAATTGACTCTCCATGACTTGTTATTAAGCATGCATCTCCCCAAACAGGCTTCTTTGCTGAACTACGGGAAGAGGCCCAGTGAAGGGGATTTAGATGGCCCTAACTACTTTGAATATTGGATGAGATTTTTAAAGCACCACCAGTTAAGACTGATGGATGCCGGGAGTCCTAGGACACTGCAGGACAGAAACTTTCCTGGCTCTTTCTAATACTGACTATATAGACTTCTGACTTGGTGCTTCAGAGAAGAGGCAGGAAGCTGAGTTTGGGGGAAGCACAGATCAGACGGTGGAAAGATGAAAATACATGCTAAAATGAGGAAGGTAAGAGAGACAGAATTGGGACACGCAAGATGCTGGGAGTCCTCGGGATGGTGAAGACACGTTTGAAGGGGTTTCTTTTACTAAAGGCTACCTGGCTATAATATTTTCTCAGACAAAGGACATTAGAGTAGGAGTCTACGATAGTTCCCCAGATTCTCTTTATATGTGATGTTCCCTCACAAGCCGAGAATCCAGAGGCATTATGAGTCTGCCTTACACCTTCAGGCACCCCCACTAAAAGTTTTTAAAAATAGGGGGCATTTCTTTGGAAGGATGGGATATTTCAAAGATGATCATTCAATTCATTATCCTAACAAGACTGAGATCTATACAGCTATGAATGGGCCCTTCTAAGACATGAGAGGTCACCTGTTTCGACCCAGGGTGTGTGCTTGGGGTAGAGTGAGCAAGTCATGGTTCTTTGGATACAGGCACAAGTTCTCATATATTAAGGTCTCCAGAGGGCTTTCTCACCAGGCCCCGCTCTGTCTATGGAATGGAAACGTAGACAGAAACTAAGCAAGAAGGAGGATGCTTGTCCGGGGTTTACTGTCCTTGAACTTGCCAATAGGCATGTAATTCAAGTTTATCATGATCAGGAGCTGTGTGGGACACTGAGTTCATGTGTGTGGTTTGGGGAGGGGGGCAAGGAGGCACCAGCACTATAGAGAACAAGAATAATTTCACGAGCCACAAACTTCAAGCAGATTTTTACTTTGTTCTATCTTTAGCTTGGTATTTCAGTTCCTTGCAATTTCCAGATCTCTCACAGAAGGGATAGGAGGGCAGGAAGATATCTCCACACAGCTGGAAGTAATGTAAGTAGTAGGGGATGACTAGATCAGACAGGAAGTCTGAGGAGACACCCAGAGGCCCCCTGACCCACTTCTGCTCCCTTCTATCTATCCTGAACCCCAGGCCAGTTGCATGAGGCCATCTGTCTTCCAGCCCATCGTCCCTTCCGCTTCTCCAGCAGACTCCTCAGGGCACAGTTGGAAGGAAGAGAGCTCAAATATTTTGGCCTTCCATGTTTGGGAGATTATTGTTCTGGACAGAATGTTATTCTCCTCTCTCTGAAAATCCCTGGGGACAGATTTAGAATGTGTCCTTTCCTCTCTCTCTCTCTCTCTCTCTCTCTCTCTCTCTCTCTCTCTCTCT
>LOJH01004888.1:0-20928 GCA_001685095.1 Ellobius talpinus
GGTTGCTGGGGCACAGGAGCTGGGGCTGTCTGCATCTGTGGGTGGTGATGGTGATGATGCTGTAGGCACACAAAAAAGATACACAGGTTGATGTCAGATATGAGAAAATAGTCAGGGTCAGATCCACAGCATCCTTTTAGCTGAGGGGGTCATCTAACACCTGAGGAGGAGACACCCCTGAAGCACATACCTTTTTTTGGTCCCTCCCAGGGTGTCCCTTCTTTTTTGACTTGGGTGCCATCTCTGCAGAGAGAAGACAAGGTAGTGAGACTCTGGGAAAGTAATCATGGATTGGCCTTGGATACAGAAGAGGACAAGAATACAGGACACTCAGGACAAAGGCTGGACTGCACTGGGCCATCAGGGTGGATGTGTCTAACCATCCACCTATCTGTGGTTTTCCCAAGGAACTATGCCTGGGAAATGCCTCAGTAAGCTCCAGACCACAGGCACCAGAAATAGCCAAGGCCCTGGCTATGTCAGAATCTGAATTATAGAGACCTTACCTTACACTTCCCCATTTCATGAGTTAGACCTTGGGCAGTAGTGTCAGCACACTCTAGACTATAACCTGCTATGTTTTGCAATGAGTCAGGATGTTTGCAATAACCCATGTATTGGACAGTTGAGAACAACACTCCAAAAAGCAAGGACAACCATTCAGGGCCACACAGCTGAAACAATTTAGGAACTCTTGTAGATGGTTTTCTGAGGTCTTTGCCTCAGAGTGTTCAAGCGGGACCTGAGAAAGATCAGTGATACTGGCATAGGGCATGACCTGAAGGCGGGCAAGGAAATTTCTGTAGAGAACGAGCACAGAAAGTTTCACCATTTGGGAATAAGGAAGCAGGATGGCCTCCCCAGAATGACCATGAACAAACAGGGTAGGTGCTCGCTGCCAAATAGATGGCATTGACCCCCTTTCTCTGATTATCAGTCATGTCCCTTCCCTGGAACAGTTAATGTGCCCTGGCTCAAGAGGCTGAAGGCCTGGTGCTTCAGGTATGTGAATGTGTCTGTCTTTGTGAGGCTTGTTAAATCTAGGTGCATACCTCTGTCACCACCTTAGACTTTGTAATAAGGAACGTTTACCAGCAGAATACTCCAGGAGAGGGATTAACACCTTGGCCAGTGCTTCTGGGCTAACAATACAATTATACCAGGTTGGAGTCTGGGTCCATAGTACAGAGCCTTTCAGATTCTGTCATGAAAGAATGATTTGTTTCTTTGCTATGGCTTACCCCCAAACACCTTGTCAGAGCACCAGTTCTTACTGCTAGCGTCGAGGTTACCTCTCTGTTCACAGCTGTGTCAAGCTACTGTGCAGGGCATGGCCCCTGCTGTGTAGCATGTTACCAGCAGGAGTTAAGATGGGACCTTATGCCCAAGTTTACCACTCCATGCAGGATTGACAAGACACAGAAAGACCCTAGCAGCCAAAACTATGTATTCATACAAATGGCAAAGGGCAGTAAGTAAGGACACCTAACACATGGAAACCCAAGGCTGAGTCCCAAATCTTGATGCCAGGAAGCAGGGATCTCCTTGGGTCAGAAGAAGAAACTTGGTAAGAAATTCTCTTACAGGGAAGACATTTTAAAGGGGGTTGCTGGGAAGATTTATAGAATCAGGAAGGACATTTGGTTGCTTTGAGTATGGAAGCAGAGAAGGTTGGACACCTCACCCAGTAGGATTTGTATGGCAGGGGGCACAGCCAATAACTTGGGGGGGGCTGGGACAGTGAGTGAGTGGACAGGCTCTTCTATTAGCACTTCCAGTGTAAAAAGGTGGAGTGGGCAGGGGGAGAGAAAGGGACTTGGTTGGGAGGAAGGTTGCTCAAAACAAATGCTGAGTACACTCTTGAGGGGATCTCAGCATAGAGAAGCTAGGCGATAAAGCTGAACCACTGTGTCAAGTGTGACCTGGGAAAGCACTAGAGAGAGGTGCTACCCAGATACTGAACTGAATGTGAGCTATCTAGGAAGGAGAGGGGCTCTGCCTGTTGTGTGGTAACATTGAACAAAGCATTGTTTGCCCACTCTAAAGGGACAATGGCTCCAACCCCTCACCACCTGCCTCATAAGCAGAGGTCCACAAGACCAGGCTTAGGAGCAAGAGCGGTCAGATATACGTGTTCTAGGAAGCATGTCAGTTGCATTGGAAAGGTCACAGGAATATTCTGGAGCTCATCTTCAGACTGGAAGAAGAGGCACAAGGCAGCTGCCCCTTCCCCCAGGCCTAGGCGGAACTAGTAAAGTGGCATGTTGTAAGGCCACCGTGAAGCTCCTGTGGCCCAATGCTTGTGTTGGGTTGCCAGTAAGAAGACAAGACAGTAAGCATACAGCTTCATGACACACGAGCCCCAGACACCCACACACAAAACTCTCTAGAAAGAGTTACATGGAGATGGCCTCAAATACTATGTGATCTTTATTCCATAACAATCTTAAACTCCAACACAAATTCCATCTTTACATTAGGATGGCAAAGTACAAAGTAAAATGATCTTGTAAAATCTGATTCAAACACTGATTTCTTCCACCCCAGCCCTGCCCCACTTGAATAAAGGAGACAAAGGTTTAAGGGCAGGGCAAGGGCAACCAACATGGGGCAGAGAAGAGCCCTCTACTGTCCTGGATGGCTCCCATCAGGACCCCACAGCCAGTTGGTATGCTAAGGCCCTTCAAGGGTACCTCCCATTGCCCAGGAACAGAAAACTAGGAACTAGGAAAAGTAGGTGGGATGCTGTCCTTTCTGGCTGCTGTGTACCCATGTCACCAAGTACAATTGGTAGTCTAAAGATCTTTCAAGTTCAACAGGTCCTGAGTGTTCCTGTCACACAGAAGGCCCATATAGCCAGGGATATTCTGGACAGTAAAGAATATAAAGGACAAGTTGCCCTGTGAATAGAGGGTGTGGGGAAGGGCAGGGGCAGCACATAGCCAAGATACTGTGGGAATGTAGGCCATCATTTGGTCCAAGATAGCAAAATCTTCCCAGAAAGATAATGCCAACAGCTTTCCCAACTGTCCTGTGGGAATCTCTGGGCAAGAAGCCCCCCCCATCCCAGTCAAACCAAGTTCACTGGGAACACGTCACGCAGGCCAAAGGGCAGCTCAAAATAGTCTGTTTGGCAAAAGAAGCTAACTTGAAGCTAGACACAGAGGACTTGGAATGGCCTATGAACTCAGCAGTATCACTGAGGAGCCGCCATTGGATGTTCTAGGGAGCCTGAGACCCAAAGGCCATATCAGGTATAGGGCAGCAAGCAACCCAAGGATTCTGGAACTTGGGAAAGGGCATAGCACCACCTCAGCCTGCTTTAAGCCGTAGGAAAAGGCAGGCTCCAAGGTGTCAGTCTTCTCAGAAGTATGTAAAAGCACATTTTAAAAGAGAAAAGGACAGAAAGAACCTGCTAAAATGCAGATACAATTCCTTGGGGGTGCCTTTTATGTTGGGCAGTTTTCTACTAAGATGCGAGATTTGTGAGTAAAAAAATGGTAAGGGCCAATACTTGTTTTTTAAGGAGGACACCCCCCCCAAAAAAAACCCTGCCTACTTTGGTTTGTCTCTGTAAAGGTTTGGATGATGTGGCCCATTCTTTCCTGCTCTAACCCCAATAATGCTGTCATTATAGGAAGATGAAGATGGTCTTGGACAATGACATGGGTGACAACAGAACTTGGAGAAGCACTGCAGGCAGCTCACAAGTAGCCATGATATCCTTCTTGCCCACTTCCCGGAGCCTGACGGGGCTTGCAGGTGGGGCCTGATGGGCCTTGCACATCCCTTATCAGCAGCCTTGAAGGTATTTTTTTCTTATGTGACTTGAGGAGAAAAGACCAAAGAACTTGGGGAAATGCCCATCAGACCACTTAACTTTTAGTGCTCCGTGGGAACAATGGAGACTTAAGGAGGCAATGGGTAAACTAAAGCTGGTCACAGTCTCCACCTCATCAAGTCAGCCAGAGTGGACCCAAATAGCCTTTGGGAAACCAGTTGGCCTCTAAAGGACCCACATAGGTCAAAATGTTCATCCTCAGGGTGAATTAAATCTTTCCTGGGCTAAAGTCACTGCAAGGTTTGGAGTCTCCGAAAAAAGAGGGAAGGGATGAAGAGAGAAAACACACTGCAATCAGGCTTCACACACAGAGCAACACCACACGTATGCATAGAGGGGGATTATTATCATCCTCAAGGAGATGCCACCCACCCAGAGGACCCCAGATGACCAGGGAAGCTGGGCTGGACAGCCAGGCAGTCTTTGTACAGAGAGGCCCAGGCAGCAGGCCAGGCAGGCAGCCTTCCTGAAGGTGAGACTACGTGTGTGCTGCTGAACATGACTAATCCACCCCAGGGGGACAGGCCCAGGGCTCTGAGCAATTCCATAACTTGTTGGAGTTCTGTCCCTTTCACTGAAGAAAATGGACTTAAGCTATAGCTTGCTGGGAAGGAATCTGGAACTGAAGACCGTTTTATTAAGAGTCCGTGTCCAATGATTAGGCAGGACCTACGTAGAGGGAGAAAGAAACCAGTGTGAGAGAATGGTGTGGAATGTACCGTTCAAGTTACAAGAACAGAAGAATTGCAGACTGAGCCAGCTTCTGTGCCCTAGTGACTGAAAGGGCACAGGAGAACCTTATTGGAAACCAAGAGTCCCATCCTGCCTGGCCTGCTTCAGCAGGGATGGATAAATCTGCATACACAAAGGCCACAGTATATGTAGAAGTCTCTAAATTTGCCTGAAGCCTGTCTGCACTTCTCAACAGAACAACTGTTTCTCTTAATGAGTTCCATGTGCCTTGCCTGAGTGCACTGGTATTTTCTTTACTCCTGATGTCCCATTAGAATGTGAGAGGTGTCCCTGAGTTGTCTCTTACCAAGCGTCAGCTAACCAACCTTTCCACATAGTGTGGTTAGGGAAGAAAAAGTCCCAACAAAAGGAGGCAGCACTGCATTATAACATTTCCCACTGAGGAAGGCAAAGAGCAAAGTCATCTCTGCTACCACCATATCCCCAAAACAAAAGCAGAAACTATAAAAAGAGGAACTGGTGACATAACAATTGTTGAGGGGCGGGAGAGGCCAGAGAAAAGACCTTGTCTTTTCCATCCCTTTTCAGGATATCCAATATGGCTTCTGCTCCAGAGAGGGGCCTGGACTGGTTCCCACACGCAGCAGAGTGGCGCCTCTGCTGGAATTATGGATGTAACAATCCCTAGTCCCAGAACATGCCTGGGAAAAACCCGCCCACTCAGCCTCTTACTGTATGTAGGCCACATTCCACAAGGCTGGCCCTCACCCCAGGGAAGCCCCAATTCCTCCAAACTATAACTCCTGGACTTCAAGATGTGCCACCTGGCTCTGCACAATTCCCAATCTTGAGGGGCCTTACCCCTTTCTGAAGCAACTGTCACATTCTGGCAGCAGGATCAACATATCCCTGAGATAGGACTAGAAGGAGTCCCTCAAAGATCCTGGGGCCAGGGAACTGAGGTTGGCTTCCTGATCAAAGCCCCAAGAGTGTCTCATGGCCTCTGTCTGCACTTCCCAGCTCCAGCCTTTCCAAAACACCATGCATTCCTCTTTACCCTGGAGCTATTAAGGAACACCCACTTGCTCCAATCCTGGGAAAAGGAAATAAGACTAAAATAGCTGGACTGTGCTCTTACATGAACAATCCACAGTCCCAGAGCCTTTTCACTATTCCTATCCAAATCCATTCCACCCCAGGCAGCTGAGGTGCAGTCTGGGGGTGGCACCAAAGAGGCTACATAGCTTATATATATATATATATATATGTGTGTGTGTGTGTGTGTGTAGCCATCCAAGCCCATAAACACCTGTGGAAGATATGTGAGAAGAACCAGGTATCAGCAATATGAGAGAACTGAAAAAGAATCTTAGGACATCCCTTACCCCACATGACAGCTGATCTGATCCTATGCTGGTGATTGCATGGCCACAGCTGGGAGAGTAATGGAAAAGGGAGAGCCACAGTGTCTTGTTCCGGCTTGCCCAGCCTAGGTCTGAAGACTTCCTAGAAGTTGGGAGGGAGGGAGGTGGCAACTGGGCCTTATTCTGCTTGTTCTAACACTGAACCCCTGAGCAGTTTCAGACTCAAGCTAGAATCAAAGCTCAATAAAAACAGAATAAAAAACAACCCAACAGCAAACAGCTGGGCTCAAGGAAGTCTCAAGATGGTGGTCACTGGTGCTGCTACAGAACATAAGGGCATACATACATAGTGGCTGAAATTCATCTAGCAAAGCATCCCACCCACTCATCTGCAGAGTGGTCTGACCCTGTGTACCTTGTCATGGTAGAAAGGTTCCCCTACTGAATACTTCTCTTCAGTTTCTCTATGTGATTCATGTCAGTGAGCCATGCTGACCAGAACTGACCCTTAGTGTTATGTTACAAAAATAGGCCCTTTGAGAAATTTTAGCTTAAAGTTAAATAGAAACATAGGAACAAGGAAGACATAAATTAAGCCCAAAAGACCAAAGGAAAACACTTTCAGTGTCTATTCCACCTCTGCCCTACTCTCCTGTCAAATTAGAATTACCAGTAACTTGTTAGAAGCTGGGGCTGCTGGTCTTCCTAGACCCATGAATCAGCTGCTAGAGGATCTGCCCATCCCTGCACTCCACATCCCACAAAGTGCAGTGTCTGTGCGGCATGAGGAAACAAAAGCTTTGTTTCACTGGTGTGACATTTACTGGTGTGTGCATGTGTCCATTCTTGTCTATGTCCTTGTATGTATTTGTATGTCCTATCTGGGGATCTGTAACAAAAACTCAGCAGGTCCTTCCTAAGTAGTAGTATCAACAACCCCACAACATAGCACTCTGCACACAGCAGGAAATAAAAATCTACTGCTCCGCTGGCAATACCAGTGGCCTAAATGAAGACAAAAGAGAGCTAGCAAGCAAAACAAAAGTGGGAAGGGCATCATCTGCAAAGACGGAGGCGCTTAGCCCAGGCAGCCAAACAAATGGTCAGCATTAGACAGCCACGGCCTAGAAGTCTGCCGGTTAATAGCTCCATCACTTTAAATCTCACTCTCCTTCCCGCCAGGACAGCTGTTCCCAGGACTCTCGGATTACTTGTTGCACAAGCTTTCTACTTAAGGGAGGAGGCGGGCTGAAAAAAAAATTCTCTCTGTAACAGTAGCAGAGAGGTGCTGGAAATGTCATCATGGCAGCCATCAGGAAAGACAGGAGCACAGCACTCATGTGGGACCATAGGAGGACTTCTATCTAAAGATGAGGGCTATAGAGACAGTAGCTCAAACATTTGTTTGTGTGAGGGGTCAGAGTTCCCTAATATCCCAAAGATAAGCCAAGCTATTCAGCATCATGTCAGGATCAGTCTCTGGGACTCTTTTGATTACTTAGATTCTTAGAAAAGGCTGTAAAATCTTAGGAGGAATGATCTAGAAAATACAGGAAGCACAAAAAATCCAGAGGAAAGGCAAATCTGAAGCTTGGCTGGCAATGAAAGTGAAAAGTCAGTGGCCACCAAGAATGCTAATGGAGCCCCAAGAATACATTCATTCACCCCATTCACCCTACTGAAGGCGGTGGCCCCAGTTCAAGCGGAAAGTGGCTCAGAGCCAGCGCTTCCCAGCAGGCTAGGATGCAGCTCCCCCTGCTGGTTCATAAGGAAGCAAGGCCAGTGTTTAGGTTAGAATGAAAAGGGGAAAGAATAATTGGGGAGAGGCTCTGAGGTCAGTCACTTTGCATGTGGTAACTTCTGCAGTCTGTGTTGAACAAATGCAGAACAACCAATGTAATGGATTACAATTCCTTAGTAATTACACTGCTAATTAAAAACAAGGCAGTACAGAGAACTGTCCCTGGAAAGGCCCCAGTCTACTCCATGACCCACAAAAATACCTTTTCCCCTTAACTCCCAATTTCTTTGGGCAGAGGTGAACCTGTGCAAATAACTTAGAGCAACAGAGTTCATCCTAGCTGCTGTAAGGGAGTGTTGACCATCCTTGACACAATCAGGTCATTATTCCACAAGTGAGGGATCCATGGAATACTGACAAGAGCCGTTTAGCCCACAGACCCACTTCCCACTCACTATAAACCTCACACACACCAGCACATTTAGTAGAGCACAATTAAGACCCTAGGGCTGGTTCCGAGGTGGACTGTAATTTATCTCTGCTCAGCTGATGAAACCTGACCTGCCTAGAGGTAACCCCACTCACACAAGCCATGTGTCAGGCAACTCAGGTATACACCATGACTTTCCCCCTATCTTTCCCTTGAGGCCTATGTGAGCACCTGCTCCTCTGGGAACAATGAAAAAAAAGTGTAAAACACTGGGAAAACAACCTGTTCCCATCATTACCACCTGCTCCCACCTCCAGCTCTGCAGCTGCTGCTCAGAAAGAACACAGGAACTGAACACTCTTGTACAGGCCCAAAGAGCACAAGAAAGGGCCAGGAGAAGAGCAAGACATACATGTTCTAGTGCACAGATAGAGCAGAGCTGGGAAGGAACAGCCAACACAAAATAGCATTGAGCACACTGTGGAAAAGAAAATGGCAATTCCCAGGGTTTAGAGCCCAGGGCTCAAAGCTGACTGATCATGCAGGCTGCCAGATGCAGGTGACTTGGCTCTACTCTCTGATACAATGTGGCCAAAACTGCTTCCATGCCAACTATGATGCCAGAATACTGAAAGGAAATAGGAACATTCCACACCAAGGTTGATCGGGACCCTAACACCTACAGTCCTCAGGTCTGCCCTCTACCCTCATGGAAAGAAGAAATTGCTGCTATACAGGGTGTCTTTAACCCTGCAGTGAGAAAGTTAATATGATGAGTGAGTAGCCAGCAGGGCCCAGGCAGTTCTCAGAGACCACCAACTCTGAGCTATTGAACAACCTGGACAAAGGACTACTATGAGGGACGAGTGGGGTAGTTTGATAAGATATTTAAACAGGAGTCAACTAACCTGTTTCAGAGTCTTCACTGTCAGAGGAGCTGGATTCGCTGGTGCTCTCCGACTCAGAGGATGAGAAGCCCTTCATCTTGGAAGAACCAGCAATCACATCAACTTTTTCAGCTGTAACCCAAATAATAGACCTGTATCAGAAAGGATACCTGCCCAGGCAGCTGCTGCTAGCCACAGCATACTCCCACTGTCCAGAGGAAGGATCAGTGGGAAGCACGTTCCCTATAGGCTTATAGACTGCTCCTGACAGCTTCTACCAGTCCAGACCCCGAGAGCCACACATTGTTCTCACTGGTAGCCTACTACACACTAGCTAAAACAAAGCTTGTGCTGCAATTTCAATAATCTCTTATAATACCCTCTGAATGGTTTCTCATGGATTCAGAAGACCAAGCAGAGCAGTAATTTCTTCATACAGTATACTACTAGCCTTCTTCATATAGGATATTATGTCCAAAGCACAGCAAAACATGCAAAGAGCTCAAGGGTTCTCCTAGCCTTCCTTCCTGTTTAGTTGCATGAGTGAAATCCAAATGTCACTAAACAGCAGATCCAGAGCAAAGTTCTAAGGACTAAGAAAGCAGTATAAAAAATACTTTGACAGATATCCCAAGCTAAACCCTCTAGCACTAAGAGGGAAAGGTGTATGCCAATGTGAAGCCTGTATAAAATGGAAGAGATATATGGAAGGCTGGTAGTAGGGATGGGGTGGACATCACTTCTGCTTGCAAAAGAGGGGCTGAGTACTGAACTAACATAATTACACTTTCCTGGGAATTCCGGGCACCCCTTTCCTCCTGGCATCACTTCTGGAAAAGACTATGGCTGGCTAACAGAGAAATAAACAGCTGCTGTCAAGACAGGTTCAAGAAGGCTTCAGCAAACCACCAAAGAGGTCCAGAAAAGAACTAACAACCCAGGATCCAGTGCGGTATCATTCTTGGGGTTTCTATGGCAAAGGTATAGAATTCATATATGTGGGGGTGGATGAGCGAGTGGTGTTTCAAGTGTGGAGTGCTAAGTTGGAAGAGGGCTAACTAAGGGTTTCCACGGAAAGGATCCCTCTACAGAGAGTTCCCAAGTATACCTTGAGGTTTTCTTTTCTTCCGCAAACAAGAGGTGACATAGCGTTCCAACTCTCGCAGTGTGGACGGTTTCAGAGTCTCAAAGTCAATCTCAATCTCATCAGGGTTGGAGTTCTTGAGTGATGGCTCCCTTGACTGGATGATATGTACTACACGGCCCAGCTTCTCACCAGGAAGTTTGTTAATGTCTAGACTTAGTTGCCTCTTCTCCTCATAGGACATGGGCTTACACTTGTCCTCTTCCTCTGATTCATATGTGGGAGGGGGCTTGCTCTTCATGGGTGCTGGTTCCTTCTTGCTACGAAGGGATGATACAGACAGTTAAGAATGGGTCTCCTGAGGAAGCCGTGCACATATCCCTCCAAAGTATGTGGGTGGGTAGGGATTGACTGCCCACACCTGACTGGAAATAGGATTTAAGGCTACTAGCAATCAGAAAGACCAGCAGGAAATAATGGCAGGCCTCAGGAGCTGAAGTTCTGCTGTGGCTGCACGGTGGCTACTTGCACCCCCTCTCCTCAAACACAGTGAGCTACCAAAGTTCACGAAGGGAAAAAAGCAGAGGGAGAAATAACAGCTAAGTGCTTATGACAGGGCACCAACTGGGAATGGTAGCTGCATCAACAGAGTGGTCTTTGTCCCTACCATGCATGGGTTTCTGGAGTTACCACTACCAAAGACAGAAAAATTGGGAAGCACAGACCTCACATTGCTGTTGCTGCTGTTATTTTTCTTTGTCTTTTTCGGAGGAAGTTCCTTGGCTTTGCTTTTCTTATTTTCCTCTACTTCCTCTTTCTTTTTGTGCTTTTCCTTTTTCTTTTCCTTCTTGTCCTTCTCTTTTTTCTTTGGTTTGTTCTGCTGGGGCTGTGAGAGGGCTGCAAGCTGTTCATGCACTGCTTTGAGCT
Organism: Ellobius talpinus; assembly: GCA_001685095.1. Taxonomy (NCBI): domain Eukaryota; kingdom Metazoa; phylum Chordata; class Mammalia; order Rodentia; family Cricetidae; genus Ellobius; species Ellobius talpinus. Next base: position 10,968 of record LOJH01004888.1, read on the forward strand.
GTGGAGCAAGCAAGCGAGTAAATAAATAAATAAACAAACAAATGAGATCACGATTGGGCCAGGTCTTTAGTCCCCTTCCCTCATTTGGGAGGCAGAGCTAGGTAGATCTCTATAAATTCTAGGCCAGCCAGGGCTACAGTGGGAACCTGTTGCAAAAACAAACTAACCCACCTAAACCCTGGAGTACAGCTCTATGTCATGGAAACAGTATATGCTTGGGTATCAGGCTGTGGGCATGGGAGAAACATAAGATAGGCTGCTGTGGACCTGCCAAATTAACAAGATCCCTACTTGATCCACTACTTGATCTCATCATGCCTGAGTCCTATTTAAACACAGAGCCCATACTTCTACAGGATTAACATTCCATTGACTAAGAGGAAATGCAACAAGGGAATCTTTGGAAAAGCAGAAATCAAGAACATCTCTTGGAAACCTCTGAGAAACTACCTTGGTCTCTGGGGCATAGAACCACAAGTTCTCTTACCTGCTCCTGGAGCTCAGCCAGCCGCTGGGCTCGCTCTTCCTCAGAATCATCAGTGGAACTGTCACTGTCGGAGGAACTATCACTGCTGCTGTCACTAGATGAGGGTGGGGCCACCACCTTTGTAGGGGGTGGCACTGCAGGGGAGGACACTGTAACTACTGGCTCTTCAGGCTCATCAGGCATCTTGGCAAAGCGCATTTCAAACACATCCTATGGAGGAAAAGCTATGCTTATGAGGATGTTCAGCTTTTAGAGCTTCTTCGAGCATATCAACAAGAAGTAAGAGATTATAGGATAGTCCCACCCCTGCACACGTGCGCAAGCACACAAGGCTTTACAACCAGTCCTGATCTGGCTGAGCATTCATTCCTTAGAGGATATACAGAGAGTCAGGTAAAAGACTAGTCTGAGAACATTAGTTTGAAGGTGCTCAGTAAGCAGTAGGCCAGGTCTGTAGCTGTCTGAGAAGAGCGCTTGCTGGCCTTCCCAAAGAGAGAAAACACGTCTGCATCTGCCTTGCTACAACTCAAGAGTGGTCCGTGTACGCTTAACTGAGCAGATGCAAATCCTTGGCTCAGGCACCTCCAGCAATGCTGGGGAGTGGAATGGGATGTTTATGACAGGTATTAGGAAGGAGGAGTACCTTGTGTGGTAATAATAAATCAGAAGAGAAGCCAGTGATTCTGGGCACAGCAACTTCAAGAGACTCTCAAGACCAGCTGAGAGTCACATGAGTAATAATACAACTCATGGAGCAGTAGCCCGCTTTCACTCACAGGGATCAGGTTAAGCAGCAAACCAACTAGCAGACCCCCCCACCCATGGTGGGGACTCCACAGTCAATTCAATGATGACTTGCAGAACAGACATGTAAGGAATAAGGCTGGCTTCCCAGAAAGATTTTCTTTAAGAATGAAATAAAATGAAGGATAGATCTAGGAGGAATTAAGAGATGGGCATGTTATGGTCAATGCAATGTATTAAAATTTCAAAGAATTAAAGAATAAAATAAAATGATCAGTGTAGCAATTCACACTGAAGGAACATTCCTTTTGCTGTGTCCCTGCTTCAAAAGATGTGTGTGTAGTCAGTTTTCCTATCATGCAGCTGCTCTCAAATAATCACTCAGAGGCTTGTATTAACTACAAGTGCTCAGCCAATAGCTCAGGTTTGTTACTCACTTACAACTTAACCCATTTCTATTAATCTATGTGCTGCCTCTACACTCGTGGTTTTCATCTCTGTCCCATTTTGTGTGTCTGACTTGTTCTCTGGCTGGCTGGCAACTCCTATGACTTCACACTTCCTCATCCTATCATTCTCAATTTGGCTTTCCTGACAAGTCAGGTTGCTTATTAAGGCAACCATAGTGACATAGTCACAATGTAAAGGAGGATTATTCCACAGCAAGTATGTGCGTTCATCTGTGTATTTGCTGCTGAGAGATGTGGTGGCTAAGTACTAAAGTTAATGTTTTAACTTAGGACACACTCAACTTTCCAGAAGCCTGTCCTGAAAGCTCCATAAACAGGCATCTAGGAGAAGATGCCCTCTACAGCAGGTATCCATGTAACTATGGTACTGTTTCTCCCATTTGCAATACCATTATGCAAAGCTTGGCGTCCTTCTCCCCCAGTAAGGTCTTATCTGGCATTCTGTTCTGTGTAAGTGTAGCTGATCAAGTATTAGACATGCAATAATTTGTTAATTAGAAATAAATTAGAGCAAAGCCCTAGACAAATATATACAACAGGAGGTGACCAGCACTGGACGAGACAGAAGACCAGGAAAGAAAGGGGTGTCACATCAAAGCAGAGGTCCCTATTGAAACAACTAAGACTCCTAGTCCCAAAACACTTGCTATGTGGCAGAAGCTCAATCCACTACTCATCTTTAACAAATCTTAAAAATTTGTAACTAATCTTTAACAAAGACAGGCTATGGCCCCTCAAAAAGCAGTCAGGTGGTAGTGGCGTAAATCTTTTACTCTAAATTTGAAGCTAGGCTGGTCTACAAAGTACATTCTAAGACAGTCAGGGCTACACAGAAACCCTGTTTCCAAAATCCAACACCCCGACACAGACACATATGCATGCACGCAGCTAGAGCCATGGGTGTCTGTTAAGACGGGCCTAGGGCTGGGCAGTGTTAGCATGTGCCTTTAACCCCAGAACTTGGCAAAGACAGGTGGACCTCTGTGGGTTCAAGGCCAGCCTGGTCTATAGTGAGTTCCAGGGTAGTCTCCAAAGTACAGAGACACTGTCTCAAAAGAACGAAAAACAAAAGACCAGGCCTAAAGACAAGCAGAACAGAGCAATATAATGAGAAGTGCCAGGACTTTGTAAGGGAAGTGACCAAATCTCCTTCCCAGAACACAGGGAAGACTCAAGGGAAAGCTGTATCAGGCCTTGTATCTATACCTACCCTTCCTTCTTTTTTTTTTAAATTAAAGATTTATTTCTTATTTATACAACATTTTGCCTCCATGTATGCCTTGAGGCCAGAAGAGGGCACCAGATCATATTACAGATGGTTGTGAGTTACCATGTGGTTGCTGGGTATTGGACTCAGGACCCCCGGAAGAGCAGCCAGTACTCTTAACCTCTAAGCCATTTCTCAAGCCCTTGAAAATACCCTTTACCATAGAGAAATTTCCCTTCTTTTCAAAACTGGCTGTTACGGACACAAGCAGGGTAGACAGCACTCTGAGGCTCCTTCCATTCTCTAAGTGCTCTGACTTGTCCAAGGCACAGACCAAATAGCAAGTAATACATGACAAGAAGCTAGTCAAGGTGAGAAAACAGCATCAAGCAGAAATAGAACTACTGGCTTCCAAAACGTGTTCAGTTATATGACTCATCCTTTTCTTTTTGTGGGACCCAGGAATCCTGCTCTACTAGAGGTAGAAGCATTAGGAAAACACAGAGCTATGGAAAGACAACCTTGCCGAGAGCTTTCTACCTTAAAGGAACCAAGAGAACCATGGAAAGCAGGACCATCACTGAACACAAAGCAGTACTAAAAGGAAACAGCAAGGGAGCAGAAAGAACTATGAGGGACTAGAAAAGATTTGTGGAATCTCACTCAGGAGAACACCTAGGTCAAGAAGAGAACATAGATGGCAGTAATAGGAAGACAATGGTTTCAGGAGCAGTAACAATAGCACTCACCAGGAATATAACAATCAGATCTCTTGTTGGGCTCAAGGTAGGTTCAGTTACAACCTGCTCTAAAACTCCATGTCTAGTATTGTGCGTGTATGTGTGTGTTAGACTATTAAGTAGCCTCACCCAGCCCAGGCTGTACATGGGGGCAGGTGAAGCTCTTTGAGTTTGTAGTCATCTTGGTCTACAGAGCAAGTTTCAGGACAGCCAGGGCCACAAAGAGAAACCATCTCATATAAACAAAACAAAAGCATAAAAGTCCTTTCAGTCAAATTCAGATGCTAGGTTGCCTGTCCAAATGGTCTCAGATGAACCAGTCCAGAAGTCAGAGATGTAGGCACAAACCCCAAAATGAAGTGGATGGATCCTTTTCTATATTACTTTTCCAAGTAAATTCTACTCTTGCAGCACAACCTAATTAAGAAACCAAAGTGGATCTCAATACTCATTTTTAAAAATTTTGTTTCTGAGTATATGTGCCTGTGTGAATATCTACTTATGGGGAGGGAGTGTGTGTGCACACCTATGTGCACACTTGTATACCAGAAGAGGACATCAGGTGTCTTCCTATATCACTCACCTATTTCCTTAAGAAAGTCTTTCTCAGAACCTGGGGCTTATGTTTTCTTGGGTAAGAAGCTAGCAAGGATTAGTTATCCTGCTGTCTCCAATCCCCTCAGAATTGGGGTTATAAGCATGTACAGGATGCCTGGTTTATTATGTGGGTTCTGAGATCCAAATTCTAGTCCTCATGATGCACAGAAAGCACTCTTAACCACCTAGTCATTTCTCCAGTTTCATCCCTTCATTGTCTCTTAAAGAGGTAAGCAAGGGTGAAAGTTTTGTGGGCCCCTTTCTAACCATTTATAGCATTCTAATATGGGGGCATTTAGAGAAAAACACAAAGCACAAAGATTCTACAAACACAACTGCTTTCCATAAGAAAAACTCCCCTGGCAAAAGATAATGCTACTTTCAGAAACATTGGCAAAGAACCTCCACCCCTGCCTCACGTAGACCCTCTTGAGAGTAGGCATTTCATCTAAGTTGAGTTTGTTATCAAATCAATGCCTAGGAAGAACTCATATCTTGAGGCTGCTACGTGGCAAATAGCTTGGTGATCAAAATGTGAGTCAAAATGACACGCTTGGACAACTTCACCAAGAAGAGAAAGGCACACAGGCACATAAGCACACAGACAGACAGACACATGCACGCAGTCCTTAAACAAGACACCAAAATGAAAAACTAGTCAATCTGCTACCCTCTTCTGAGCCTGCACAGACATGCAGTTAAAACGCCTATACACATAAATGTAAAACAAATCAAAACAAAACAAAAAAATCCTTCTAGCCTGAGCATGCATTTGAATTAAGAGCCAGTTCAACACTAACAACAATCCTATCAAGCTATCCTCCAAACTGAAAATTATTTGCACCGAAGGCAACCCATCACCAGAAGCTAAATGACTGAAGTGTCTTAATTCTGGTGAAAGGAGAAGATGCTATTGATATCAATCATGTAGCATGTAAGTGAAGCCAACAGAAGTAGGGAGGCAGGGAATCCTGGGGATGAAATGGTCTCTGTGTGATAAAGACAGATGAGTCACCAATAGCTTTGCAAATTCTCATCTCTGGCCTGGAAGTACCTAGAGACTGCTATAAGACCTAAGGAAACCTTGAGATCTACAATCAACATACCTGTGTCTCTTAACAGCAGGTTGCTCAGCCTACAGACCACTGACCTGAGAGCAATAGCAACCAATGCACTAAGGAAGAAATGGCTGGGAATTATGATCTTATATGTTTCCTTTAAAAAAAGGCAGGTCTGGAGGCTGAAGAGATGGCTCAGTAAGATTGCACCTTACAGGTCTCAAGTTCAGTTCCCAGCACCCACGTCAGGCAGTTCATAATTCCCTTTAACTCCAAATCCAAGGCATCCGGTGTCCTCTTCTGGCCTCTGTGGGTACCCATATACATGGCATACACAAACACATACATAAAAATAAAATTAAAAATAGTAAGTAAAAGGCAGGTTATAAAGGTATTAAATATTGCCTTTATTCTCCAATTTTAATCACCATTAACCCACTTAAAGCCTCCTCCAGGTTGCTGAGGAGAAAGAGAAAGAGAAGAAGAAAGAAAAGCCAGATGCAGTGGCTCATATCTATAATCCCAGCACTGGGAAGGCTGATACACAAGAGGATTACTGATAGTTTTAGGCCTGCCTGCCTGGGCTACAGTATAAGACCCTGTCCATAAACAAATGCTTAGAGGAAGCAGTTCATACATTCAATTCAATTTGTGTACTCTTCAGAACTGTCAACTTTAAGAATAGAGCATGGGAACTACATCCATTAGGATCTATGACCACACAAACCAACATATAAACAGCTACTTTGTAACTAAAAGGCAAATGAAGGCTTCCAAAGCTGATGGGAAAATATCCCACTACTCTGGCTCACATGTGAATACAACTGTGGCACAATGTCTACATTTGGGAGTGCCCCTGCCCACTTAAGACAGGTAGGTCTCTTCTATTTTGAAGAGACTGGGGCCAAACACAACATGCATGCTTTTTTTTAACACAACACCAGAGCAACTGAATGTAGATGAAGGAGAAGGGAGAAAGAACTTTCAGTGGGAACAAAACCAGCCACCCTATTTTAGTTTTAACAACCCTGACTTAAAATGTGTATATGCCATTACTTAAATTGTTACATAAGTTGTTCAGAAGGGGGGGCAGCTCTGCTAGTTCGATGTCAGCCTAGTCTATATTGAGTTCCAGGACAGTCAGGCCTATATAAGAGAGATCCTGCCTCAAAAAAGAAAAAGAAACAAAGGAAGGAAGAAAGGAAGGAGAAGAAAAGAAGCAATCAAGCAAACAACAACAAAACAAACCTCCTCCCCAGTCCCCCAGCATTATTATGAGTGAAATAACAGAATTACGATCTGCCCAGGCCCATATAAGGTATGGCCTATCCTTCTCAGAGCCTCACCTGGAGTTTTCGAGCCATGGCTACCACTTCATGGTCAGGGGGGTTGTACTTGTAGCAGTTGGAGAACATCAATCGGACATCAGCACCAAATTCCTGGGCATCTCTGTACTCACGGGACTCTAGTTTAGACTGGAAATACAAGATAGATCCTAGTTAGCCATGTCTGTTACTGTTCTAAAGGAGGGTGGAGTGTGCAATGTGAGATGGTAATGTTTGTGGAAATAAGGTGGCCTCTTAGTGGTTCTCAGTTTAATCCTGGCTAGAGTATGGGGGAGGGGGACACAGACAATAGATTGTCAATCCAATTCTCAGTATGAGACAAGAAGACTGTCAAGCCACAGAGCTAGGAAATGACCTCTTAGCACCAAGCTTACCTACTGAGGTCACTAAGGTCTAAAGGGAAATTGAACACACAGAACCCCAGAAGCGATTATGCCAAAGCTGATGAGAAGATTAAAAAGACTGGATCCAGTTGATTTTGTATGTACTTGTTTTGAAGGTACAGAACAGAACTTGGTTCAAGGAACACAGCATTGTTTCCTATTTGAGTAATGCTATTCTACTTCTAAGAGAAAAAATAACAATTATTTAAAAAGAAAAAAGAGAAGGGAAAAAAAGCCTTAAAATATTTTGGTAAAAATGTTGGTAGACGGTGCTGTGTCTTCTATATAGAAGACAGCAAAGCCTTGCTCATCACACTAAACCCAGAGCACCCAAAGTCTCTTAGGACATCTGCCAGGTGCACAGGGGCATTGAGAGAGTCTCAAGAGTGTGCATCTTACATCTCCTTATACAAAGAAGAGGCAGAACCACTACTTAAAACAAAATGGCCAAGTACATTAGGTTAGTGTGTGTTTCAACAAGGCCCTGCAGGGGCACCCACAGATTTATTGGGTTGGTTTAGGAGAAATCCTTCTCTGCCCACCATCCCAGGAGCCTGGTGGCTAACCTTGATTGTGCTCATGTCCATGGGATGTTTAATGATGTCACAGTAGTCGTGCAGACCCAGTGCCTCCACATCCACAGGCTTGTAGAAGGGCCAGGCATAGGCAGCGTGTTTCTTGGCAAACATCTCCTTGAGGATGCCACTGCAGCACTTGAGTTGCTCAGAGATCTTGCTGCTCTTCTCTGGTGCTGGGTGCTGCTGTGAGTCCGGTACATCCTTCTTTGGGGGCTTCACAGGTCTGCTGCTCTCCCGCCGAGGACCCAGCTTGGAGGTCTTGGGCTCTGGGGCCAGTGAGGGCGGCTCATGAATGGGGTCGATGGTGGTGGGGGTGGTGGTATCTGCTTTCCTCTTCACCCCTTTCTTTGTCTGCCATGAGCACAGGCACAAAAGGCTCAATCAGAGGCTCTGGCCAGTACAGTTGCTCTTCAGGATCACCTCTGAAACCAAGCCCTGACTAGGCTCCCAACACTCAAGACAGGCCCTAAAGTAACTGCACGGAGACCCTGTCGTACCACTGGTTTTCATAGCCGGGACAGGACCAGCCAGAAACAGAAAGGCACAAAACTGAGTATTTGCTCCCTTAGGGGCCACAGAACCTACTGAAGAGGTTTCCTGTTTAATACCAGGGTCTTGACCACAGAGCCCACAGAAGGAACAACTAAAAGAAGCTACCTGTCTCCTTCAAGCCCGTCTCTAGTGGCAGCAGTTCACCAGAGCCCAGGATGCTCACCTTCACAGGCTGTGGGGTGGCTGCAATGATGGGCGGGTGACTCTGCACAGGCTGTGGAGCTGGAGCAGGTGGGGGTGGTGGCTGGGGGGGTACTGGTGGAGGCGTCTGAAGTGGCTGGGGAGGCACCACTGTCACGATAGGAGGCTGAACAATGAGGTCTGGGGTGACAGCAGGAAAGGGGTGAGTTGTGGCCTGCACAGGTGGAGGAGGGTTCTGTAGAGGTGTCTGGGTCTGCGGAGGAGTTGATGCTTGAGTTGTGTTTGGTACCGTGGATACGCCAGGCTTTGCTGTCCCTACCAATCATAGAAAGTAGGAGGTTAAAGGGTATTCTGGCACACACTGGCTGACCCTGACAAAACACCCACACACATTTATGTGGAACACTTGCTTTAGTGATTAAGACCATCCCGAACATTGCAAGCATCACAGTGCACCAAATGTATCCTTGTGTCCCCAGGGTTGAGGTTAGCAGCCAAACTTGCAAGGTTTCTTCAGAAACTAGCATGACCTCAACTCTCAAAGCCACTGGGATTAGTACACAATTTTTGCCTCTCATGACAACCCAGGTTGTTTCCTTCATGTTGTACCTTAAGTACCAACAAAAAATACACATGGTATACCAAATCAGTATAAAAAAAAACAAAGGATTATAACTACAGCTCAAATGTGAGCTGATGGACCAGGGACTATACCCCATACTGCCACATCCTCTACACACTGGATACTGTGGAAAGAGAACAAACCCAACAACCTATAAAAGCAAGTCTTCAAAGCCTGTAATCACAGCAATGAGGAGGCCAAGGTACAAAGGATTGAGAGTTTGGGGCCAACCCAGGATATATAAATACAGACTCTGTCTTAGAAAGAAAGGGAAGAAGTGGGGGAAGGGAAGGGAAAAAAGGAAAGAAAAGGCACTCTGCAGCTATGGCTGCCCTAGAGCAGTGTGTCGAGGTACCATATGAAGAACAAGAGGGGAAGGATCTATTGAGTTTCCCAATTTTCTTATCTAGTCACCAAGCCTGGGTCTCATCCAGTACTTGTAGAGAAGACATTTCCATTCCTGCCCTGTGTACAAAGAATCCTAACTGTTGATCCCAAAAAGTGAGGGGTAGACTCTGAATATATGAGTAAGGAAGGGATGTGACTTATTATGTGTATGTGCCAAAAGAATGACCTGGCTTTGCATCATAGTGTACATCTGTAATGACAATACTCAAGAGACATGAAGAGTCTGAGTTAACATAGAGACCCTGTCTAAAAGGGTGGAGAGGGAAGGAAGAAAAGCAGAGGAGGAGACGGGGGAGAGGGGGTTTGAAGGGGAGCATCCACGTGAGTGACTGGTTTTTGCAAGAGCTTGGTTATTTCAAGAGCTACATTGGATTTAGTGTGTGTTTTTGCCACTTTGGAGCAAGGTGGGAAGCCAGGCTAAAAACATCTCTACAAAGAAGCAAACTCACATCCAGGAGTCATCTGAAAACTATCACTCTTTTGCAGCTCAGAATCATAAAGGACATAGACATAGAGGAGGCAGAATGTGCAGACAGACAAGGAATAGAGTAAGTTATTGGCTTCAAATGACTGCACATCAGGGCTGGAGAGATGGCTCAGAGGTTAAGAGCATTGCCTGCTCTTCCAA
>LOJH01004889.1:24310-35303 GCA_001685095.1 Ellobius talpinus
ACACACACACACACACACACACACACACACACACACACACTACCACCACCACCACAAAAACCTAAAAATAAAATAAAATAACAGGAATTAACAATCACAGGTCATTGATATCTCTTAATATCAATGGACTCAATTTGCCTATAAAAAAACCACAGGTTAATAGAATGGATACTAAAACAAAATCCATTCTGCTCCATAAAAGGGACTCGCCTCAACTTCAAAGACAAGGAATTAATTACCTCAGAGTAAAGGGTTGGGAAAAGATTTTCCAGTCAAATGGATCTAAGAAACAAGCTGGTGTAACTATCCTAATATCTAACAAAATAGACTTCAAGCTAAACTTAATCAAAAGAGATGAAGGATAATATTTCATTTAATCACAGGAAAATCCAATAAGATGAAGTCTCAATTCTGAACATTTATGCCCCAAGTATAAGGGCACTCACCTTTGTAAAGCAAATATTATTAAAGTTTAAATCTCATATTAAATCCTACACACTAATAGTGGGAGACTTCACCACCCCACTCTCACCAATGGCTGTCAGACAGAAACTTAACTGAGAAATAAGAGAACTAACAGATGTCATGACTCAAATGGACTTAACAGATATCTAAAGAATATTTCACACAAACCCAAAAGAATACACCTTTTCAATACCTCATGAAACCTTCTCAGAAATTAGCCACATCTCAGTCACAAAACAAATATCAACAGATACAACTTCTGAATAACTTCTTACATTTTACTGGATTATCGTAGGTTAAAGTGAGAAATCAACAGTAACACAAACTGCAGAAAGCCTACAAACCTATGGAAATTGAATAACCATGGAATCACCACAGGGTCTAGAAAGAAAGAAATAAAAAAAATTAAAGATGTACTAGAATCCAGAGAAAATGAATACACAACATACCCAAACTTATGGGACATCATAAAAGCAGTGCTAAGAACAGTTCATAGCACTAAGATCCTACATCAAGAATTTGGAGAAATCTCACATAAAAGCACACCTGAAAGCTCTTGAACAAAAAGACACAATCTTCCCCAGGAGGAAGAGATGGCAGGAAATAGTCAAACTGAGGCCTGAAATCAATAAAATAAAAGCAAAGAGAACAATACAAAGAATCAATGAAACAAAGAGTTGGTTCTTTGAGAAAATCAACAAGAGAGGCAAACTCTTATCCAAAATAACCAAAAGGCAGAGAGAGAATATCCAAATTAACAAAATCAGAAATGAAAAGGGGTATATAACAGCAGACACCAAGGAAAACCAGATAATCATCAGGTTATATTTCAAAAACCTGTACCCTGGACAATTTTCTTCATGGGTTGGAGGAGGAAGGCTGTTTTTTGGTTTCACGGCTGCTCAGCCCTGAAATAATCACATAGAAACCATATTATTTAAATCACTGCTTNACCAAAAGGCAGAGAGAGAATATCCAAATTAACAAAATCAGAAATGAAAAGGGGTATATAACAGCAGACACCAAGGAAAACCAGATAATCATCAGGTTATATTTCAAAAACCTGTACCCTGGACAATTTTCTTCATGGGTTGGAGGAGGAAGGCTGTTTTTTGGTTTCACGGCTGCTCAGCCCTGAAATAATCACATAGAAACCATATTATTTAAATCACTGCTTGGCCCATTAGCTCTAGCTTCTTATTGGCTAACTCTTACATCTTAATTTAACCCATTTTCATTAATCTGTACATCACCACGAGGTCATGGCCTACCAGCAAAGTTTCAGCAAGTCTGTCTTCAGCAGTGGCTCCATGGCTTCTTCCTCACTCTGCCTCCTTTCTCCCAGCATTCAGTTTAGTTTTTCCCACCTACCTAAGGTCTGCCCTATCAACAGGCCAAAGCAGTTTCTTTATTCACCAATGGTATTCCCAGCATACAGAGGGAAATCCCACGTCAAAAGGTACCACATACCAAAGTTAAATAAAGAACAGAAACAATTTAAATAGACCTATTACCCCTAAGGAGACAGATGCAGTCATTAAAAGTCTCCCACCAAAAAAAAATAAATCCCAGGACCAGATGGTTTCAGTTCAGAACTCTACCAGAATTTCAAAGAAGAGCTAATACCAATACTCATCAAATTGTTCCACACAATAGAAACAAAAGGAATACTGTCAAATTCTTTTTATGAGGCTACAGTTACCCTGATAAGCAAACCACACAAATATGCAACAAAAAAGATAATTATAGACCAATCTCCCTCATGAATATTGATGCAAAAATACTCAATAAAATGCTAGCAAACTGAATCTGAGAACACATTAAAAAATCATATACCATGGCTAAGTAGGCTTCATCCCAGAGATCCAAGGATGGTTAAACAAATGAAAATCTATCAAAGTAATAAACCATATAAACAAAACTGAAAAAAAATAACATGATCATTTCATTAGATGTTGAAAAAGCCTTTGACAAAATTCAACACCCCTTCATGATAAAGATCTTGGAGAGATCAGGAATACAAGGAACATACCTAAACACAATGAAGATAATATACAGGAAGCTTACAGTAAATATCAAACTAAATGGAGAGAAACTCAAAGTCATTCCACTAAAACCAGGACCAAGACAAGGCTTTCCACTCTCTCCATATTTATTCAATACAATACTCAAAGTCTAGCTAGAGCAATAAGAAAATAAAAGGAGATCAAGGTGATAAAAATTGGAAAGGAAGAAGTCAAACATTTGCTATTTGCAGATGACATAATAGTACACATAAATGATCCCAAAAATTCTACCAGGAAACTCTTACAGCTTATAAACACCTTCAGTTAAGTGGCAGGATACAAGATTAATTAAAAAAAATCAGTAGCCCTGGTATACACAAATGATAAACAGGCTGAGAAAAAAATAAAGAAACAACACCTTTTACAATAGCCACAAATAATATAAAATATCTTGGGGTAACTCTAACCAAATAAGTGAAAGAGCTACATGGCAAAAACTTTAAGTCTTTAAAGAAAGAAATTGAAGAAGATATCAGAAAATGTAAAGATCTCTTATACTCATGGATATGTAGGATTAATATAGTTAAAATACCAATCTTACCAAAAAACAACCTACAAATTCAATGCGATCCCCCTCAAAATTCCAATACAATTCTTCACAGACCTCAAAAGAACAATACTAACTTCATATGGAAAAACAAAAACCAAGGCTAGCTAAAACAATCCTGTATAATAAATAAACTTACAGAGGCATCACCATCCCTGACTTCAAGCTCTACTGTAGAGTTATAGTAATAAAAAACAGTTTGATATTGACATAAAAACAGACAGGTAGATCAGTAGAATTGATTTAAGACCATGACATAAATTTACTCACCAGTGAACACTTGATTTTGACAAAGAAGCCAAAATTACAACATGGAAAAAAGAAAGCACTTCAACAAATGGTGCTGTCATAACTGGATGTCCACATGTAGAAGAATCCAAATTGATCCATGTCTATTGCCATGCTTGGACAATACTCAAGTATAAGTGGATCAAAGACTTTAACATAAATCCAGTTACACTGAACCTAATAGAAGAAAAAGTGGAAAGTAGCCTTTAATGCAATGGCATAGGAGACCACTTCCTCAGTATAATATCAGTAGCATAGACACTGAGATCGGCAATTAATAAATGGGACCTCCTGAAACTGAAAAGCTTCTGTAAGGTAAAGGACACTGTCAATAAGACAAAATGGTAGCTTATGGAGTGGGAAAAGGTCTTCACCAACCCCACATCTGACAGAGGGCTGATCTCCAAAATATATAAAGAACCCAAGAAACCAGACATCAAAATACCAAATAATCCAATTAAAAATGGGGTATAGTTATAAACAGAGATTTTACAACAGAAGAATCTCATATGAAAGAAAGACATTTAAGGAATTGCTGAATATCCTTAGTCATCAGGGAACTGCAAATCAAAATGAACCTGAGATACCATCTGACACCTGTCAGAATGGGTAAGACCACAAACACCTATGACAACTTATGCTGGAGAGCATGTGGAGTAAGGGCAACCAACACTCCTTCACTGCTGGTGGGAGAGCATTCTTGTCCAGTCAAATCAGTATGTCTTTCTCAGAAAATTGGGACTCAATCTACTTCATGACTCAGCAATACCACTCTTAGGCATATACCCAAAGGATGCTCAATCATACCACAAGGACACTTGCTCAACTATGTTCATATCAACTTTATTCATAACCAGAAACTGTAAACAACCTAGATGCCTCTTAACTGAAGAATGGATAAGGAAAATGTGTTACATTTACATAATGGAGTATTGCTCAGCGATTAAAAAAAATGACATCATGAAATTTGCAGGAATTCTGAATAAGGTAGCTCAGACCCAGAAAGACAAACATGGTTTGTACTCAGTCATAAGTGAATATTAGGAGTGAAAAAAAAAAGAATAAGCAACCTAGAGTCCACAGCCCCAGAGAGGCTTGATAACAAGGAGGGCCCAAAGAGGGATGAATGGGTTTCCCCAGGAAGGGGAACTAGAAAAGATCTCCAGGGTAATCTGGGGACAGGGGACAGGGGATGGAGGAATGGAGACTTGAGGGAGCAGGTTGGGCAGGCTGGGTGCAGGAGGGGGGTTGGATGAGGGAGGGAGGGGGATAGTAAAGAAAGAGATGTCTTGATGGGGCACATTTTGAGGTTAGGGAGAAACCTGGTGCCAAGTAAAAACCCAGGAACCCACAAGGATAACCCCAGCTCATAATCCTCGCAACAATGGAGAGGGTGCCTGAACTCGCTATCTACTGTAAACAGATTGGTGGCTACCCTAATTGTCATCAGAGATAGTCTATCCAGTAACTGATGGAAGCAGATGAAGACAGCCACAGTCAAGCACTGGGCTGAGCGCTGGGAGTCTTGTTGAAGAAAGGAAAGATACTAAACCAGCCACAGAGACAGCCCAGCTGAGCTTGTGGGAGCTTGTGGATTCTGGACCAACAGTTAGGGAGCCTCCCCGGGACTGACCTAGACCCTCTGCATGTGTGTGACAGTTCTGTAGAGAGGAAGGTGAGTGGGGTGGATGACAAGGGGGAGGGAGGTTGGGAAGAGAGGAGAGAGGGAGAACCGCGGTCGGTTGGTATAGAAAATAAATAAAAGTTATTTAAATAAAAATTTCTAAAAAAGTGTAAAAGGGCATAGCGTTACTCCCATTACATCCCTCTGTAAGTTACCAGTGGGATCCTCATAGAACTGAGAGGAATTCAGGCAGATGGTGTGAACTTACTTACAAGGTGGCACAGAAGTCTGTCAATTTGGGTTGGATTCTTCTTTCCTTTCAGGGCGCTGAAGATGACTGCTGTCGTTTGGGACAAGTGTCGCGGTAAATCCTGTGATGCTAGAGCGCTCTGTGAGAGATCCGAATTACTAGTATGATTCCTTCAAGTGCTAAGAACGGCCATAAAGAAGAAACTCATTACAGACCCTCTACAGGTTTTAAGCAAGACAGTTCCACCTGCGGCAGAAAACTTTTCATCAACAGAAAATCATCTGTTTCTATCATGTTTTGGGGCCCTAACTGGAGCTTGGCATTTGACTATAGAACATCAAGTGACCCAATGTGTACACTTCATCATTTGAATGCTGTAATAACCACCATGCAATAAGATCAAAGAGTGACGCCTTGTATAAAACTGGCACAATTAATATTAGGCTACAAAGGACCAGGGGGATAAAAAATTAAGACACGACTCATATCGCCTCCCCAGATCACCTTTATTGCCCTAATCTCTACTTCCTAAGACCTTTCAAGGAGTTCTCCATGACTAGTTGACACAATGTAGTGGCTTCAGCTTTTCTCGATAAAATTGTGTGGCTGCTGTATTATAATCTGACCCAGTGTTGACCCTTGATAGCAGCTGGGAGATGAAATCCTTCTGTGGGTAAAACTTTGAGTGGCATACCTGGCTGAGAGTTGAATGTGGAAAGAAGTTGTTTGAGGTAGGATATACTAGACTCAGAAGTATAAAGAATTGCTTGCAGTTACCTGGGAAGGGCAGGCTGAAGCCGATGAAGACTTACTGGACATGAATGAAAAAGGCAGATGTTTGCTCTCACGCTGAAGTCACACACACTGCAGAGGAAGCTCTGAACAAACGGAGTAGGGTGATCTGGATTTTGTATATTCAAAGGCATCCCGGTCCTGTCCATGGCCTCATCGTGCTTGAAAAATTGGCTTTTAAATGAAGCAGTCAGAGTGTCAGGTGTGAGGACTATGTATGCGTTTCCTCTTGCTGGGGCTGACATATTTACTACCAAGGATTAATGTTCACCTCTCAATAGGCAAGACTGATGCTGAACTCTCAAAATGGAACTATTCTTCAAGAAATAGCCACTTGGTGGCAAGCTGAGTAAATCAGACCCATTTCATCTGGGGGGGGGAACCACAAAAATTTGCATTTGCTGGCATTGATAAATGTATGGGTATCATGTTTCCCACCAAATATCATAGTACCTTGGCTACCAGTATTATCAGAATTTCTGATTTATCATCCTGACACCTCACATAACATTGCCTTGGATGAAGTAGGGGTGACAATGGGAAAATGGTCATGGATCCTAAAACATTCATCACCACTCAACCAGTGAATGACTCCTTAAAGGCATAGCTAAAGCACCAGCATAGGAATACCACCCTTAACTGCTTGAAATCAACCCCCGTATCCTTCAGGATTCAGTGGTTCTCAACCTTCCTAATGCTGTGATCCTTTAATACAGTTCTTCATGTTCTGGCGACCCCCAACCATAAAATTACTTTCACTGCTATCTCATAACTGCAACTTTGTTACTGTTGTGAATCATAATGTAAATATTTGTAAAGATAGAGGCTTGCCAAAGGAGTCGTGACCCACAGGTTGAGAACTCCTGCTGCGTGTACGTTGTAATAGCAGCTATTACGTGGTACAGTATTATATGTGCAATAGTGAATGCATTCAGGGCACATCCTGAATCCATTTAATGACCCCCCTAATCCTCACTCCCAGTGATCCATTCAGGGACTCTGTGCTTCCTGTCTCTGTAAAGTTCTCTAGATTAGAGCCTCTGGTTCCTTAGTAAATGGGATTGCGTCTATCAGAAATTAAGAGTCTAGTCCTACAGCTACGAAGCCAGCTTAGTCACTGTGGATTTATTATATCCACAGATCATCAGGCAAAGAAATGACTCACTACACTAGATTATCATGATCTGCTTTTCATGAAAAGATAAGAGTTACTGCTACATAATTGGGGTGATGCAGATGATTTGGAATTCAACAGGTTCATCCACAAACCAGTTATTTGTTCCATGATGTGAGCAGAAAGCAGAGCGAAAGGACCATGAGGATCAGGATCTAGGCTACTCAAGAGTAAATAACCTAGGTAACCAGAGATGTTGACTGAGGTAAAAGATCTCAAATTATACCTCAACAAACCTGTTCAGGACACCCTAAATATGAGAAAATCTACTCTCTATTAAAGGCGGTATAATGGGAAAATAAACATGCATACATGAGGAACAGTACATCAAAAATGGATGTAAGACTAGGTTTGCTGGCTTATCTGGCTAGTGTGTATCTGCAGAATGGGCTACGAAAGAATTCCTTTGTAATGGAGACTAAGAACCACAGCGGAGGAAAATAATGTGAATTATTAAAGGATCAGGTTGAGCCAGTGTGTCTGCACATCCAAATGGCTGACTACCATTGGCATTGTTTTCCATGATCTCTGTTCAAGCTCAAGCAAGCACAACCCAGGAGGTTACTGGAGTCACATCATTCTGCTCTTTGACAAAGCCAGCAGGAAAAGAATCATCCCTGCGGAAAAAGGAATCTTTACTCTTTGTCAGATAGACTAGACTCAGAATCCAACTGTTGCCTAGAATGCTATTTAGCCCCTGAGACCCGGATCCTCTGTGAGTGGGGAAGCAGGAGATGGATCAATGTATTCAGTGCTCATGTTGGTTAATCTACAATGCTGCTTTGCAAGACAGTGCAAACATAATGCCTACGTGAGACCTTGACTTGCTCATGTTCTCCAAGATTAATTCAACATCCTTTTCCCCGTAGACCAAATAGGTAACTTAATGATGCAGAAAACTTGGGAAAGCTTTGCTCTAGAATTTCCAAAATGAAGAAGAGGGTGGCCATGAAGTCATTTTCTGTGTAATGGATGTAGCTAAATATAACAAAGAAGGCGACCACCAAGAAGCTTTGTGAGAGGGAAAGAGGGGACTAAAGTTACCTCTGATCCCATAGACAAGAAAGAAGACAAACAAGACTTGGGCATGGAGGCTTGGTGATATTCTAATTTTAGTGGCCTACTGTAGTGTTGTAAATTTAATTTTATTACCCCAATTTAGCCTTTTGTTTTTCTAATAAACTCCACATTAAAACCCACCTTGTGGTAAACCAGATGATGGTGTCCCATGCCTTTAATTCTAGCACGCCAGAGGTAGAGGCAGGTGGATTGAGGCCAGCCTGGTCTGCAAGAGCTAGTTCCAGGACAGACTCTAAAACTACAGTGAAACCCTATCTCAAAAAACCAAACCCCCCCCCAAAAAAAAACCAAAAAAAAGAACCTGCCTTGTGGGACACAAGGTATCTGAAGAATATTATCCCATAAAGCAGAGGTACATGTGCATGAACGAAGTAGTGATAGCCAGTATTAAAGTGATTTTCTTTTCAATCATATACACTGGATTCATCTTTGTTTTTCCAATCCTTTTATTCTTAGAGTTTTGCTTCATTAAAGCTAACTTTCTGTTGTTAGTCTTCCCTTTTCAATTTCATTTTTTTCAACAAATGTAGCTAAAATAAATAATAATGTATTCTTCGGGAATTAACATATGCATAAGAAATATAGAACATTATAAGGAAAATCTTTTAAATATTTATACTATATTTCATTAACTCAAAAGTTTGAAAGAAATGGGTTAATTTCTTGATTTAGTTGCATTTTTAAAGGGAGGAAAAGCCATTGCCTTGGCAATTGTGATTTCTATATTGAAAAACTCAAGGAAATAATTGATTGAATATTTCACAAATATTAAATAATGACATGTATTAATATTTTCTGAGAAATGCAATGAATACATCATTTACTAAAAATTCACAAAGGTAGCATGCAACCAACCACAAGGAAAATCTTATTAAGTCTTAGTTATAGCTTTGTAGAGTACAAATGTAGTTCAAAATTTTAGGGAATTTTTATTTTAACATAATTATTGTTCTAAATGTCATTTAAGGGGAATATGTAAGCCTCGTGGATTCTACTTCCAGAAGCTTGATTTTTCTTTTTTATTTCACACCCTCTTCCCCCCAATACATTCAATGTCTGTCCAGTTTTTTCTTCATTGGTACAGGTCACCCAGTTTTCACTTTGATCCTTGCTATTACTGTGATAGAGGTTGGTGATGAATGCAGAGCCTGTTGCATGCTGAGTGTGTTTACCCAGTGTTTTACCAACCCTGGCTGTTTGTCATTAACAAGAGGAGGAAATAGCAGTAAACAGGCACCCAATCTGCTGTGACACCAAGGTAATGGAGTGGAGGAAGTATGAAGATTCATGAGATTACAGAAGATTCACCCAGTGGATTGGAAACATCCACTGTGAGTAGAACAGTTTCCAAATGGTGTTTTTATGCAAATTCTTAAGGCATCTAGGGTTATATGAAAGAAGATAATGAAAAATATAAAATCATTTGGTAGAAATCCATTCATTATATCCCACAATGGGAAGATAATTGGGGTTTAGAAAAAGATAGTAATGTTTGTGAACATTATGGAATTAAGAAATAAGGCAAGAGAAAATTATCTCAAAAAGCAACTATTGCATAATGATGAAGGGTAAATAAAATTGTATAGTGAATATACTTCAGGAGATATATTGTCATAACCCTGCACAACTTAGACAAAGCCACTTGCACTGCTATGAATGTGTTTTTATCTTATTGGCACTATTATAATCATTTTAATGTAAGGGAAAGCAGCTTTGTGGAGTAAGGTGTCTTGATAGAGCTGTTTATTCTTATGAAAGAGGAAGCAATTCCTCAACATAAAATAAATGAGTGGGGGTGTGGAACAGGAGAGGGGCTGTGCTTCCCAGAAGGGTCAAGACAGTGATTATTAGCATGGCTGAAGGACTTGTATGAGACAGAGAATACACAGAGAGTTTACCACATTGTTAGTAGTCTAATTTCCTCTAATCTCACCTGCAGTTTTCAGCTAATTCTTAATTGCTCACTAATGCTTTTCATGAATGACTATTCCCATTGGGAGACTCAAAGCTTCATGTAAGAAAATGCAATTTAGGAAAAAAAATCAAAATTCCTTGGTGAGCTAGATTACAATCACTGCCCAAACTCTGCAAATGTTTCTCTCATTTAAGTATTGATGAAACCACGGACTCCCACCTACTGTGTTCTTTTTATTCATTCAGCTGTTAAGTTATTGGGTTTACAGACATAGCAAAGCTTTGGGAAACACAGCTGAAGAATTAAGTTTACTTAAAAGGGATTGTGAGCAGCAGCAAGTTTCTGTAAACTCAAACATTAGAATAATTTAATGGGCATTAAGTATAATGGTCGCGAAGCATAAGTACAGTAAAGATCACGTGAAGAGAAAATTGAGGAAGCAGGAGAAAAGCCAGTCCCTGCTTAGCCTTGGCAGACTCGGCTCTCCTCACCTCTTAATTCAGTTCTCAGGATCATTATGCAGTACTCTGAGATACAAGGAACTCTCTGGTCCAGACAGATCAGTGTCCATACCCCTTCTAGAACAAGGTGCCCTTGCAACACTTTTAGTTTAGCAATTACTGTGGCTTCTGGAGTAGAATACCACAGAACAAAAGATTGCCCAGGCCCCTCTACTGTGTTGCATAGAACAAACACTTGTTAATATTTAAGTTACTTCTTGAGCCTTATATTCCCAAATGTTTATAATTTTTTTTACATTTAAAGGGGGATATGATATAGATATGAATAATT
>LOJH01004890.1:6186-16621 GCA_001685095.1 Ellobius talpinus
GTGTGTGTGTGTGTGTGTGTGAGAGAGAGAGAGAGAGAGAGAAAGAGAGAGAGATCAGATCCTCTCTTATGGTACCCACAGGTACTGCATGCTGTGATGTAGAGATAAGAGATAGATACACATAAAAATAAAATCTTAGGGGGTAGTCTTCAGGAGTTGAATGTCTCTTTTTCCTCTTCCATTTCCCCCTCTACCCTTCTTTCTTCTTTTTCCTCCTCACCTCCTTTTTGCCTCCCCATCTCCTCCTTCCTAAGTTCTAAAAAAATGGTACTGGCGAGGGGAAGGTGGGAAGCCAGGAGCAGTGGCACAGACCTTTTATATCCCAGGAATTCGGAGGCAGAAGCAGGCTGTGAGTTTAAGGCCAGCCTGGTCTACATAGTGAGACCCTGTTTGTTTGCTTGTTCTTTAAATGGCACTGGCAGAGAGATGCAAAGCATAGCCTGGGGATTTCGGTACAGAAGCAGCACTGTGAACTGTGGGTGTGGATGGGCTTGCTCAGAATTCTGGGAATGAGCAGACACACAGGTCAAAGGTTAGAGCCCTGAGGGGAATTTACAATGGAAAAGCAGAGGATGAGAATTCCAAGGACAAGATGAAGTCAGAATGGCCAAAGAGGTGGGATGAAAACTACAGGATGCTGGACATGATGGTGCACACCTATAATCCCAACATCCAGGAGACTGAGCCACAAAGGCCTAAAATTCAAGGCCAGCTTGGGCTCCATAGCAAGGTCCTGCCTCAAAAAGAAGGGGATGGCTGGGGAGGTGGCTCAGTGGTTAAGAGCACTTGCTATACAAGCATGAGGACCTGAGTTCAAATTCCAGGCACCAGTGAAAATTCCACCTGATGTGGCCAAACACAACCTGTAACCTCAAAACTGTAGGAGGCAGAGACAAGAAGACCACTTGGGCTTGAGGGATGCCAGACTAGCTCCAGATTCAGGAAGAGACCCAGTCTCAAGGGAACACAGTATCAAGAGTGACAGAGAGTGAGTAGGAACCCGACACCCTCTGGCTTCAGAGCGCATGCGTTTTAACACACATGTTTACGTACACGTGTAAGCACTACACACAAATAAAAAAACCAGAATTCCATCCCCAAAGAAATCCCAAATAAAAATGGTAACACAGAGGCATAGGGAGGAGACAGTTTAAAGTGGAAGTGGTAAGCATTCTTGTGTCAGAAAGTTGTGAATAAATGCTCAAAAGTGTCCCTCAAGTTAAATATCTGGTACCTCACTACATAGTTGCCATTCCTGGGGGGGGGATATGGTTTTGCTGCTGGAACTCAGCAGGTGAGATTTCCATAGGGATTATGTTGCATTGCTGAAGGGGTGGGGTGGTGGTGGCAGGGGACAGGGACATAGGAGGACAGGTGAGTGGATGTAGTCACAGTGTGGGTGAGATGATGTACCCCGAAAAGAAAGAAGCATTAGAGAAAAGGCTATGAGGTGTTAGGGAGAGATGGGGAAACATCTGGCTCTCTAGGCACTATGAGGGGTGAAGGCTGACGCAGCTGAAGAACCAGTGAGTCTGGCTTCACCCCAGTGCAGGGCTGAGCAGCTGCCTCACATAACATTCCCAGCACAGCAAAAACCCAAAGTCCCTACTAACACATGACAGGATTCCTAACCCAAGGGAGACTAAATCTAGAAATGTACCAGTGAGCATGGCAGCAAGAGTGAGCATTTCATCCACACAGTTAAACTCGCAGGAGGCCAGCAGGGCTTTGGCCAACTCAGGGGGCAGGGGAAACTCCGACAGAATGATCCCCAGATCCGACAGGTCCCCATTGTCATCCAGCGCAGCCAGATAGTCTAAGTCTTCCAGGGCCTGCATCAGTGCTTCTGGTGCTAGTATGGACACAACAAGGCTTCAACCTCAGGTCTGAGCCCGAAGTCAGAGGTAGCCCTAGGGCAGGATGGGGGCTCACCAGGCCGGTCCAGGAAGTGGCACTCCCCTGGCTCTGCAATCTGTTTCCTCATTAGTAGCAACACCAGGGAGCTCAGATTCTCCTCGAACACTTTGGGATGGGGCAGTGGGGGAGCCTCTAGTTCTAGGATTGACTTAGAGTACAGGCAGAGGCAGGATCCTGAGAGAAGAAAGGCCTGGGGAAGTAACTTCTCAGTGCTTGTGTGAGATTGTTTTGGGGGTTCTGAGGCAAAGGCTCTTACCTGGTGGGGACCCCCTTGCCCGTAGTCGTCTTGCCTCTGCCTGACACTTGCTAATTGGTCTCAACACCTGGGATTCTGCCCGGATCCTAGGATTGTAAACCTGTTATCCAGTCCCCAAACAAGGCCAAGACAGATCAGAGCAGTCCCTTTCCAGCTGAGGCTCCACTCCCCTCCTTTCTCTCACTCACACTGCGAAGTTCCAGTCTGGAGTCAATGACATGCCGGATGGACGGGAGGGAGGAGAAATCTGCCAACCAATGAGTGACCACGATCTTCCGGACACTCATGCCTGTGTCCTCATACACAACTTGGATGGCCTGACCGCAGCCTGGGTGAAGGGGCAGTACCCGTGGTGGAGGCCCTGGGATAGCCAATGTCCCCAACTCCCTGGACAAGGATTCACAGCACAGGGAAATTTCCTAAGGAGAGGGGTGGGGCATTAGGGCAGTTCTCACCTTTTTTTGGGGGGAGCACAGATCTTTTTGACAAACTGATGAAAGCTAAGGCTTTTCACTCATAGAAAAAAATACATACTTCTAAAGGTGGGGGCATTATAATTTCAATTAGCTGTGCATACAGTTCTGCATTATAAGGAATTTTAAAAGGTGGGCGGCAAATTTCTTTATTCTGAAATCTTTGGTCTCCCACCAAGACTCTAGCAGAGCAAACACAATCACTGTTCCAAACGAACATGTGTTGTCCTATTCCTGGGACCGGAAGGAAGCACTAAATGCTTCCCATAATCCACTTTGTCATTTTGTTTACCTCCTCGCCAGGCAGGTACACCAGCACATCTCCTGGTGCCTCTTCTTGCTCACACAGCTTAAGCACAGCTTGGCAGGCAGCTTCCACTAGGTCACTAGGGACAGTGTCTCTGTAGACAAGAGTGGGATCTCCACCAGGATCTCTGGGTATACGCACAATAGGAGAACTGCCCCAGAAAGCTTGGAGTTTGGGTTCAAGATCCGGATCAGTAACCACAACCACTCGGAGATCCCCTGGAAGATTTTTCAGTCTGGTGTCTCGCAGGAGACCCTGCAGTAAATCTGAGGCCACTGACCGCTCCTGAACCTCATCCAGGATCAGCACACTCCAGGCTCCAGGGCCCCGGGTGGAGGCTACTTCCTGCAGAAGCAGCTTGTCCCAGCAGAACCTGTTGGCATTGGTAGTGGGCAGCGAGTCAGTGAGGACACCGACCAGACCCAAATCCAAAACCTTTCCCCCAGGGTTCCTAGATTTTGAAACTGAAGGTCAGAAAAAGATGTTGTCATGGATTTCCTAAGCCTGTGGACCACTAAGTGTGGCCCCACCTCTTTGCTGAGGATAGCTAGTTCACACACCATATCCTGTATCTTGGGGTGAGGGTGAGGTTTCCTGTGCATGACTCAAGGGCAGGTTAAGCTGAGGGTGTGGGGAGGGGCTTGTTTCCACTCAGTAAAGGGAACAGGACTGCTAATGGCCCACCTGAGCATGGTGCTGGGCCCCGTACAGTCCTCCTGAGGAATGCTGTATCCAATCTCATGACCCAGGGTCAGGTCCATCTCATCAGCCACCCTTGAAGCCAGGCACTTGGCTACTAGAGGGTAGGGCTGAGTGACAGTAACTTGGCCTGTCTGGAACCCCCTGGCCAGTGCAAACTCTGCACACCATTGAGGAATCTGGGGTGGGGAGAAGGAAGGGTCATGGTTATGGGACTGGAGGATGGAGACAGAAGAGCGCAGGAACTATGGCCAATTGAATTGGGCCTCCTGGATGCTTACCAACCACCCTGAGGCCAGCCAATCCCATCTTCATTTGCCCACCTCTCCCACATGCCCATTCTTTACCCAGGAAAAGGCACATTTAACCTTGCCCTTTGTCCACTCCCAGAATCTTCCTCCACCTGGGTGCTCTTGCCAGAGCCAGGCTCCCCAGACACCAGCACCACTCCAGTGGGGCTACTCTCCAAATGTTCCAAGAACAGGAAGCGAGCAGCCCAGATGGGCAAGGCTCTGCGCTGCTCAAGCAGCTCATAGTAGCCGGAAGAGAAGGGGAGCCCATCAAAAGGGTTCACAGCCAGTTCAGACTCCCCAAGACTTGGTTCAGACTCTTCTGCCAGCCCAGAGGCCATGGAGGCTGTCCATAGAACCTACAGGAAGCAGGGCAGCCAGTAAGGCCTTGGATCTGGTGGCTGATACCAAATTCGCATCTCAGCTTGATCCCCAACCTCAGCCCTCAGAGAATAATGCCTGGGGGTCCATCCTTCCCAGCGGCACTTGCTTGCCAGGAAACAGTGCTGGGCGTTTCTAAGGAGTCATCACAAGTGGACTTTTACCCTGTTGTAGTTGGGACAGTAAAGACCTTGTGACTAGCACAGGACCCCTTGTGGGCAGCAGGAATTACGTGAAGCATAGTAATCTGTGGGAAGGACCCAAGGTGGGAAAAAGTAAGAAATCTGGGAAAGAGAGCAAGCGGGACAGCAGGGCCTTAAGGATCCTGGATTCAAACCTGCCAGCAGCTGAGACGTGTCAGGATAGCAGCCAGTTCTGGACACACCCAGCCAGGCACCACCAACCCAGAGCCGCCTGAAGTACAAAGGTAAATTCTGGCCCCACCCTGAGGCTGAGCTCCAACTCCAATCCCGAAGCTTGCTTTTAGGGGTGGGGCCTTTTGCTCCACCTTAGTTTAGCTAGAAACCCATGGGAAGCCTGTTCCTGCCACCACACTGAGCATGTGTGAACCTGACAGGCCTGTGCTCATGAAATGCATTCTGGGACTTGTAGTTTTCCAGTGATAGCCTCCCACCACAGCCAAGCTGGGATCCAGTTTCCTTCAGTTTATGGGGATCATCCTCACCCATATACTCTTCGATTGAGGAAAAGGAACCTGCTTGAGGGGCTTTTTGACACCCAGAGAGGCAACAGATACCTTGAGTGAAAACCCTGAATTTAATGTGACATTGGGGAAGCTCCATCCCTCCCTTTTTACCACCCACTCATCCCGCCTGTTGTGAGCTGGATGAGGGCTGCCCCCAGTCTCCGTCCTGCGGCTCTGGGTACCATCCTGTTCCTTTGGGCTCAGTCAGCCTCCTGGGCCTGTTTCTCTTGGAATCTCCTGTGGGACATAGGAGAGACAGTGTGTAGACTTTGTCACATTAGCTTCACTGGGCCCTTCTCCAACTCGCTCCTTCCTACACAGCATCCTCTCACCCCTCACCTTCCTACACGGCGTCGTCTCACCCCTCACCTTCATACACGGCGTCCTCTCACCCCTCACCTTCCTACACGGCGTCCTCTCACCCCTCACCTTCCTACACGGCGTCCTCTCATCCTCACCTTCTTGCGTATTCATATAGTGCCTGCTTGCGCTCCTGCAGGCTCTCCTGCCGGGCCCAGGAAGACTTGGCAAATGTTAGGGCTGTGGGCTGAGGAGTCACCAGGCCAGAGCTGGGGAACTGAGGTGATCACAATGTCAGAGGGCTTGCGAAGTCATCATCATTAAACACCCATCGATGCCTACTTTGCAAGAGAGGCACTGTGCTAGGGTCTCAACATCAAAAAGAGTCAGGGAGAGGGAGCAAAGAGACTGCCCCGACCTGCCCTAAGTCTTGGCCTTCATTTATCCCTGGGTCTCACCTTTGGGACAGAGGCTGTGGGCAGGGGCTGAGTTCCCTCAGTGACATCTTCAGGCATGAAAGCCACAGCCCCCTCAAGCAGATTTGTGATGGTCAAGTCTACACACCCGGTTCTGGCTGGGAAGAGAGGGGCAGAGTGTCCATTTCCTGCACACCCTTTCTGCCACAACCCACTTTTTCTGTATCTGTCATTCTGTGAAGCTACCCTGTCCCGTACCCAGGTCTCTCTGGATGATATTCAATGGCACATGGGGCAAAACCTCCTTGACTCTTTGAGCCAGAGTTGTCATCTGCACATTAGAAGGACTGGGAGAAGAAGGGAAAGAAGACTGTGCTGTTAAAAAAACAGAAGCATTAGGTGAATAGAGAGCTAATGAGGCGGCTGACAAGCACACACAAAGCCACCACAGGAGGCAAACGTCTCTGCACACAAGAGACCACACACCTGACTGCGGGCGTACTCTGGGGTGTCTCTGTCGCTTCATGTGCTCTGCTTTGTCTGCTGGAGTGAGCCGTGTCCCTGTCTGGCCCAATTCCTTGGCCACCAGCTAGGGAGAATTGCTAGGCTATAACTGCAGCCCCTTCAGGCCTTCTTCCCAGCCCCTGAAGAGGGGCCCCACCTCCACCATGCCTATGTTCACTACCACCTGCTGGACACGGAGGGCAAACTCCTCATTCTCCTCCCCCAGCTGCCGGTGAACGGGTTGGAGCCACCTGTAGAAAACAGGGCAGTACCCTGCTAAGGCACCAGGGCGAAGGGTATCATCCCCTCCCCATTTATCCTGGGACAGTGGTGATGAGAGGGGCAGGTGGTAGCTAAGTGTTGCCTCTGCGGAGGAACTCTGACATTAACCAGAGGTCACTACTTCCATGACCTTGAAGTGACCAACTTCCCAGCCACCAGAAACTGAGGACAATTAGTACCTTACTTGATACACCGTGAAAGGGACAAAAAGTGACCACAGCAGTTCTGACACCCAGGAGGCATCTGACACCGTCTGCAGGGAGGGCATGAAGTGAGGTCGAAGCCAGGGCCAGAGGTGGCAAACTTCCCCTCCAACCCCCCTCCCCCATGCCCTGTCCAGTAGGCACTCACCACAGAGACCAGGGGTCTCTGAACTTGCAGCGTAAGAGGTTGTACCACATCCTGGATAGAAAACGGCCACGAACTAAGAAAGAGAAAGATGGGAGTCCAGTGTAGCCCAGCCAACAACTCATACTTGCCTTAAACAAGGACACTGTCCAACTACATAAGCAGATAACCAAGGAATTAAGAATTTCGGGGGCAGGACAGAAAGTGGGCAGAGAGGAAATGAACTAGGGCAGGTTCACCCAGGAGCTTAACAACCCACTCCACTGGAGCCAGGGCCCTGTGCTTACCCACCTGAAACGCAGGAGCCCCTCTCGGCCATTGGTGGCCTCTTCTTCGGGGAAGAGCAGCAAAGGTGTGGGCGGGAGCCTCGTGGAAGCACAGAATTTCTTGAGTGATTCCACTAACTCCACCCGCCTATCCACCTCCATGAAGCCCCGAGACCAGCACACAAAGCTGGGGGGACTATTGAGCAGAGGCTGAGAGTAGGAAGGAGAAAAAGCAAGAAAAGAATAAGGAGAAATGTCAAAAAACAAAAAAGTAACATATGGGGTGGTGTTTATGGCGTGAGGGAAAAGGATCGGTGTTCCCCAAGAGACCCTAATGGGTAAAGGTGAGCACTGAGTTCGGGCCTAGGGGGCCACCCGGTGGCGCTCTCGGCCTCGCCCCCACTCACGGTGCTACAGGTGGTGAGCAGGTTGACTATGTTGTGGTCAAAAGGTGTGACATGGTTGGAAATAAGGACCCTGACGCGGTGATCCCGGAGTCCGGCGTCCTCCTGCCGGGCCACGAGCCCCAGTACCGCACACATGGTCCGTACCACGAACCTGGGGACACACGCGACAGTGACTGTGCGGTCCTGAACCAGGCCCAGCCCGGGAGCTCCCCAGGCCCCGCAGTTCGCACCTGCGGAGCACGCTGTCAGGCAGGGCACAGCTGACCAGGAAGACGTGGAGCCCTAGGAAGAGGCGCAGCACCAGGAGGCAGAGGCCGACCGGAGCGTAGAGCAGCAGCGCGAGCAGCAGGAAGCCGTCACTCGGGAGCCTGCGGCGAGAGGTGACGAGATCAGGCGCCGAAGCCGAGAGGACCCGCTGACCGGTCTCTTCCCTCCGCAGCGCTTACCGGTGCGAGTCAAAGAGCCGCTCCGGCCCCGGAGCTGGGGGAGGTTCCATCGCAGCCGCCTCAGGAAAGCAGGGCCTCTGTCGCCGCCATCTTCGCAGGGCCGCAGGGGCTCCTGGGAAGGCGGAGTCTTCGGGCATCCGCAGGGATGCCAGAACCGAGGTCCAGAAGCGCCCCGGAAGGGCTAGCGCTCCCAGCATGCCTTGCGGCGGCGGGGGAAAACGACGTGCGTGCGCGCGCCTAAAAGAGCGCGTCCTGAAGGGACTACAATTCCCGGTATGCACTGGACAGATACCGGCGTGCCTCGCTTCTCCAAGTGGGCTAGCTGGGCTTTAGGGCACCGCCTAGTAGGGCGGGCAAGGAGAGAGCCGAGGCGGAGCTGATGGCTGCGCTGAAGGCGGGGCGGGGTGCAGGCAGGAGCCTTCGGGCATGGAGGGCTTTGGGGGGCATCTTCTGGGGGAAGGGTCCCCTGTTAACCCCTGACCTCCGGGTTCTGATGACGTCAGGAACTCCTGACCCTCAGGCCCGGATGACTTATGGGACCCCCAGTCTCCCGGCCCGGGTGCCTGTGGGGGTCCCTGCATCACGGGCTTGTTTGACGCCTGGGACCCCGGGTCTCTGGGCACGACTGACTGTAGGGACTCCAGATTCGGGTGCCCAGGAGGCTTGCAGGAGCTCTGGAACCCGTCGGCGCGAATGGCTGGCGGTGGCGGTGGGCGCAGGGGGAGCAATGTTGCTGCTGTTGTGGGCCTGGGGGCGGAGCCCTTCCGCGGTGCTGGCTGCTGTTCCGGCTCCGCCACCCAAGTCTCCCCGGAGCCAGTACAATTTCATCGCAGATGTGGTGGAGAAGACAGCCCCTGCTGTGGTCTATATCGAAATCCTGGACCGGTAATGGTGAAGTTGACCGGGAGGTGTTGAAACCAACTGCCCTCAGGCAAGTGAGCAGAATGGGGTGGCAGCTGCAGTGTAATCGGTGCTTCCCCCCCTCCCAGGCACCCTTTCTCGGGCCGTGAAGTCCCGATCTCAAACGGTTCAGGATTCGTAGTGGCTTCCGATGGCCTCATCGTTACCAACGCCCACGTGGTGGCTGATCGGCGCCGAGTGCGAGTGAGGCTGCCTAGCGGAGACACTTATGAGGCCATGGTCACAGCTGTGGATCCTGTGGCAGACATTGCCACGTTGAGGATACAAACCAAGGTGGGGACGGAGGAGGCCCGATCCGATGGCAGCTGTTCACTTGCTCCCTTCTTAAACTGACCAGTTTGGGTGTACTCATTTCCCTTAAGGAGCCTCTTCCCACACTGCCCCTCGGCCACTCTGCTGACGTCCGGCAAGGGGAGTTTGTCGTTGCCATGGGAAGTCCCTTTGCACTGCAGAACACGATCACATCTGGCATTGTCAGCTCTGCTCAGCGTCCAGCCAGGGACCTGGGACTTCCTCAAAACAACGTGGAATACATTCAGACTGACGCAGCTATTGATGTGCGTCCCGATAGGGGAGAAATGTGGAGCTAGATTGGAGTTGGGGAGAATGGCGGTCTGTTGTGGGCACCAACTGACAGGTGGTGGCTGGGCCTATATTAGAGGTTGGGCTGCAAAATGCGGCCAGTCTAGGTCATGGGCTGGGAACAGAATTTGAAGAGTTTCCCAACATCCTGGTTATGCCTACAGTCATAGAATTCCCAGAGGCATAGACTTTCAGATTCCTTTGATGTTTTCTTTCATCTTATCTCCCAGTTTGGAAATTCTGGAGGCCCCCTGGTTAACCTGGTGAGTGACATGTTCTTCTAAAAGAATCCATACCCCAGGTCAGTGTGGGGGAAGGGTGGCTTTTTCTCTCATTTAAGGATTTTTGGTTAAGTTTCTGTAGTTTCTTGTTTATTTCCTGGTATCCAATCAGACCCCTGCCCCCAAATCCTTGCTGCTCTGCCATCTGTGTGGGCTAGGGGACAGAGGGCTGTGTCCCTGCAGGATGGGGAGGTGATTGGAGTGAACACCATGAAGGTGACAGCTGGAATCTCCTTTGCCATCCCTTCTGATCGCCTTAGGGAGTTTCTGCACCGCGGGGAAAAGAAAAGTGAGCCTTTTTTAGTAGGAAAGGGGCACCTTTAAAATGGAGGATGGGACATAGGGGAGGGGCATTCATTGCAACTTGTTGGAGAGGGCTCTACTGGTAGGAGGGAGGGAAAGCAGGTGTAGCTGGGTAGGTTCATCTGTCCTCTTTTTACAGATTCCTGGTTTGGAATCAGTGGGTCCCAGCGCCGCTACATTGGAGTGATGATGCTGACTCTGACTCCGAGGTATACTAGGGGTATTGGTCTGGAGGACCACGAGTGTGTCTGTGCTTTACAGCTGGACTCTGTATGGATCATGAGATGGGGGACCATTGCAGCTGGACTCCGTTATGGGTCATGACATGGGGGACCATTGCAGCTGGACTC
>LOJH01004890.1:16916-31684 GCA_001685095.1 Ellobius talpinus
ATGGGGGACCATTGCAGCTGGACTCTGTTTTCGGTTTTGCTTTCATGTCTGTCTTTATCTAAGATGAGCTGTTGTCTGCTGTCACAAGAGCTCTTCCCTCTTCATCATAACTTTTTTCATCCTACTGTATCTTTTACCCTTTCACTAGATTGGCTGCATCATGTTATTGCTTCGCTGCTGTGATTTAGAATCTTCATGGAGCTAGCATTAAAGGACCATTTCCACTTATCTCTAACCACCCTGTTGCTTCTTCAGAACCACTTTGATTTTCTACTCCTATTTTTTTGTTTGTTTTTGTTTTTCGAGATGGGGTTTCTCTGTGTTGCCTTAGCTGTCCTGAAACTTGCTCTGTAGACCAGGCTGGCCTCAAACTCACAGAGATCTGCCTACTGTGCCTCCCTAATGCTGGGATTAAAGGCGTGTACTACCACCACCTGGCTCATTTCTGTGTCTTAATACCTTCTTATTTCATATGGTTAATAGGACCCATCCTTTTAGGCTCAGCTTAGGTTCTGCCTTTCCTTAAGGTGGAGTTCCAGAATGACGCAAGTGCAGTTGGTTTAACACTGCATGTCATTTGGAATCAACACCTTTCACGTGTGTATCCCATCTCCTAAATACTGGATGATAAGCTACCTGCCAAAATGAGAGAGGGCCTGGGTGCAGCTAACAGGGCGGTTTGTACCCTTCCAGCATCCTGGCTGAGCTACAGCTCCGAGAGCCAAGCTTTCCTGATGTTCAGCACGGTGTCCTCATCCACAAAGTTATCCTGGGCTCCCCTGCACACAGGTGATGGAAGGCCTGTTCTGTGAGGTGGGGTGGAGTGGGGTGTGTAGACCCTTGAACTCAGCTGTCTACCCCTTCTCCCTGTTCATCCTCCGCAGGGCTGGTCTGCGGCCCGGTGATGTGATCTTGGCCATCGGGGAGAAAACGGTACAAAGTGCTGAAGATGTTTATGAGGCTGTTCGAACCCAATCACAGCTGGCAGTGCGGATCCGGCGGGGATCAGAAACACTGACCTTATATGTGACCCCTGAGGTCACAGAATGACTGGACTAGCAAGAGTCTGAAACTCCTGCCCTGATTTCCTTCTTGCCTTCCTAGCCTAGGTTCTGAATGCACCTGGGCCGAGGAGTCAATGGACCTATAGAGGGCAGGTTCCTCTAACCACCAGCACCAATCCTGGGCTCTGAAGAACACATTTTATATAAAATAAAATTATACCTAGCAACACATTTCAGTCAAAAACGGGGGCTGGATCTTTTCCCCCACCAGAAGGCTAGAGGTAAAGCGGCACTTAGGAGAGCGTGAGAGCTGACCTCCCTGACCTCCCTGTTCAAGGAACGCGCTGCTGCCATCTTCTATGGGCAGTTCTCTGTGTGTGCTGTCTGTTGACTGAATCTCCCTGCTTGGCCCAATAGGGGACGCACCAACTTTTGTTCACCAGTTGGTCATCCGCAGTGCACAGCTGGATGGGTGTAGTGGGCCTGCTGACATCAGGAGTTCTTGTGGGACGCTCCTGAGGTAATGGCAGCCTCAGACCCCTGCCATGGGGTCAGTGGTGGTTTGCTGAGAGGGCGGTGCCATTTCAGACAATCTGGTTGCTGGTCTGGCCAGGGTAGCGCTCAAACCTCCTGTTAGCTTCCTCACTGAAGGCATCACCTGCAGAGCAGACAGGCACTGTGAGGGGCTCCTGACAGTCACGAGGGGAGATACAGAAACCAGCCAGGGATGAAAGCTTTCTCCTATCCCCATTCGCCCTTCCCGTCACCTACCAATGTGGCAGTTGTGTACCCAGATGCGATGCCCGTCGTATTTGCAGTTACACTTCATCGCGTTGTTGGTGAAGTCACTCTCTGCCACCTCAAAATTTGGGTTGATAACCACCTGTGAGTTAGAAAGAAGGCTGGTGTGACCCAGCCTCACTCCTCTGGTCCAAAGGTGTCTCCACCACCCACCCCAAACTGCAATATCCGAAAGCCCAGGCAGATGCCAGGCACCTGGAGAATGTAGTTTCCTGGTTTCACATCTGTGATGTCAATCCACTGACAGTCAATATCGTGCCTGTAGAGATCCCAGCATCCCACGGTGATGCCCTGCTCGCCAAAGTTGGCACACTCGTACCTCTTGGAGACATCTGAAGGGAGGGTTAAATGTCAGTGAAGGGCAAGACTGCTTGGGCTTAAGTCCACTCTGGCCCCAACTCACCCTCCTGGCACTCAGTGTCTTCTAGACAGAAACTAGCTTTGTGGCCCTCAGCCACCTTGGTGCCGTTGGGGGTCAGGATATCATAATGAGTGAAGATGTCCATACTGTGGTAATGCCTGTGGGACAAGGGAACTTGTGATTCTTTCCCGGATTCCATCAGGCTTGTCACATCCCCTGTAGCCTTGCCTGTCTCTCTGGCCCCCGTCTGCCCTCTCACCCATGGCACTCATGCCACACCCAAGAATGGCGTCCAGCTTTGGGCCTAAAGTCAGCTCTTCCTAGGTTGTGGATCTGGGAAGAGAATCGGAGCAGACGCCGGTGGCCATAAGGCCAGTTGGCTGAGCGGGCGGAGCTGGCCAGGCAGTTCTCCTCAGCAGCGCAGTACAGCATGTGCAGTGGTCGGTCCTCAATGTAGGCAGTCTCCTGTACCAGCGCGGAGTGCAGCAGCAGGTCGGAAGCAGCTGCGTGGGACAAGAGTGATGGAGTTACCGCTGAGGGCATTCCAGCTCCCTGTGGGATGCTGGGTTCTCACGGCTGAGGAGTGCCCCTCCAGATCACAGCGCATCTCCCTCCAAGGGAGGGCTGACTGGTCCAGGCCTTACTTCTCTAGCGCACACTACCCAGTCGTCGCTCACTCTCAGAACAGATGACCCCTGCAGTGAAGCGGGTTCCGGTCCTCTTGCAGGTGATGTGGGTGCTGTGATGGGCACATTGGCTCAGGGACAGCTCAGACCCCGTGCAGCGCACTCCGCTCATTACCACCTCAGTTACATTCCCCGAGTCCCAGTACCACGTCTCCTGGGGGGTGGAGGGAGGAGTTCGGGTGAGGCCATAGACTCCAGTTTCCAGGGCCAAAGGACTTGCTTCTAGTCCTTTGCCCAAAGCACAGACTTTGGTGACAACAGCTTTGGTTTCCCACTTCTCTGCACTTACCTGCAGGCCATGGTTGGCGTAGCCCAGACCAAGTTGCCTGCAGGCCACCATGGCCTCCAGTGTTCCCCAGTCATCCCCACAGATGAGGCCCCAGCGAAGACGCCCGGGTACCCCTATTTGCACCTCAACTCGCCCCTCATAACGGCTTCGGCCCCCACTCAGTCGAATCTGTAGAGGTACAGAGAAGCTTTGGGGGTGACAGGCTACAGCAGGGAGCAGAGACAGAGAAAGGACTAGCAAATGGCAGGGTTTGTGGGAGCTGTGGGCTGTGTGGGCCTGGGATAAAGGGCTGGATGCAGGCAAGCTGTGTTCCGGATGCTGGGCCTGTGTAGAAAGACCCAAAGCAGAGTGTTATGACTGACCTTAGTCTCCACTCCAGTGTAGGGGAGGTTGCATCGTACACCGGCATCCTGGTTATGGGAACAGTCCTCAGCTGTGATGTTCTTGGAGGGACATTTCCAGAGGGAGGGCTCCTGGCCAGAGCACCGGACTTCACTCAAGTGGATTGCACCCATGCCTAGAGTCGGAAGTCAAGGCTGAGGAGGTTGTAACTAGACCTTCATTGCCCAGAGGACTCCATACCTTCCTAAGGAATGTACCCATGGTAGTGTGAACATCCGCTCCCCTCACCCTGCCCCATGCGGGCACCACTCAGGGCCTCTCGAGCAGTGCCAAAGCCCAGCTCTCGACACACCACACTGGCTGCCTGCAGGTCCCACTTTCGGTCACAGACTGTTCCCCACGTGCCAGCCTTCAGGACTTCCACTCGGCCCTCTCCAGGGTGGGCACCACCCTTTAGACGCACACGGGCCTGTAGGAGACAGACATGTCCAAAGAGGTGATTAGAAATGTTGGTTTAGGGAGGGCTATGCAGCCCAGAGAGCTGAATGAGATTTTAATGACAGTGGGTGTCATCAGGTCTGTGGCACAGCTACCGGAAGGTTCCTTGTCTTCAAAGATCAGGGCTGTGCTTAGTGAGTAGAGGACAGGCTAGGGAGCTCCCACATTGGGTGGGAAAGGTCACATTGACTGTCTTGGGCTGGGGGTGTAGGTGAACGATAGGTTTGCCTATTGCGTGCCAACCCCCCAGTGCTGCAGAATCAAAACATTCATTGTGTGACATACCTCCCCCTGAGGCTTCGTCTGCTGGTGCTTCCTCTGACCAGTCAAGGTGGCATAAAGAGGGCCCAGCACACAGCTCACCACTGCAGGGCTTCCTCCAGGGCATCTGGTGGTGTCATTGGCACGATAGAACTCCAGAGAACAGAGGGAGAGGTGGGCTTCTGTGCCCACACATGCTACCCCATGCAGACCAAAGGAGTGCTGCTGCTTCTGGGCCAGCATCCTGTGGGGAGGAGTGAGGTGCAGCAGGGTGAGGCCAAGTTCTTGCTTACCTGTCCCTCAGTCATCTGCCGCCTCCCCTCCCTACCCCACCCCCAACTTCTCATGACCCCTTATCCCTCTTCTTCCCCCTCGTGTTCTCCTTGGGAGAGACAGGATTGTTAGTGTGTAGAGAGATACTGTGTAGTCTAAAAGAGCTTTGGCTACTCAGGGGATTTGAGGGACTTTCTGCAGCAGAACCCTAGGGGAAGGGTGGCCAGGTTTGATAGCAATCTTGTTCTTTGTTGTTTTTGTTTTTTTGAGAGAGGGTTTCTCTGTATAGCCCTGGCTGTCCTGGAACTTAGCTCTGTAGACCAGGCTGGCCTCGAACTCACAGAGATCCGCCTGCCTCGGCCTTCCGAGTGCTGGGATTAGTGTGTGCTACCACCACCGGGCTGCAGTCTTGTTCTTAATGACCCAAAGGGAGGCTGGAGCCAACAAGGCCATGCAAACTGAATGGGAAGCCAGACGAGATGGCTCAGAAGGAGTGGCTGACACAAAACTGGCCTGAATAGCCAGTGAGCGGGCCTTTCTGTCATGCTGTGACTGAACAAGCCAAATGACAATGAGCCAGGATGCTGAGGACTGAGGAAGTCTGCCTCTAAATGGCTTCTCAGAGGTCAGAGGGCTTCTGTTAGAAGCCCTGTCATAATATGACAGGCAGCTATGGCAAGAATAGACTAGAAGACGGCAGTATGAAGGACTAGCGGTGACCCTCTCTGGAACAAAGACGAATGCAAGACAGACGAAAGTTGGAGGGACTGCATGGCCAAAGAGGGAAGGTGGCTGTGGATACCCCATTGGCAACCATGACCCAAGGCCTGAGTTGAGCTGCAGAGGTCTGCAATGAGGTAGTCCATGCTTGTGCAATTTCAACTGAGCATTGTTACACAGCCATTTGAGCAGGGAGACAGGACACGATTAGAGATGCCAACACCCAGAAACACCGTAGAGATGTCTGAGAGAAGAGGGAGTCTTGTAGATACCAACAGAACAGGGGCTTCAGCTGGGTTACTGGAGGAAGACTCTCTTCCCAGAAAGGCTGAACGGGGCTCAGGGAGGAAGGGAAGGCGGCGGCCTGGTGTTGGCGGAGTGGGCCCACGAGACTGATTTGTTGTGAATTATTGCAGTCAGGTGCCCTATCCCTGACACTAGAGAAAAGAGGGAATTTGACAATTTAAAGCCTTTGGCTAGGAAGACAAGAGGAAAGGAAATCTGTAAACAAAACAGGCAGAGGGCGGAGCAATGGAGGCGCATGCCTTTGATCCCAGTACTTAGGAGGCAGAGCCAGAAGGATCTCTGAGTTTGAGGCCAGCCTGGTCTACAAAGGGGCTTCCAGAACAGCCAGGGATACACAGAGAAACCATGTCTCAGAAAACAAGCAAGCAAGCAAACAAACAAAAACCACACACAAAACAGGCAAAGGAAGCTGGACACTTTACAGAATACCTTCGGAAGCCTGGGATAAACGGATCCTGAAAATCAAAGTGATCAGGTACTGTCAGTGTCCTATTTGGCTGAAATCACAGGAACAGACATCTAACTTCTACATTCTTGCTCACTCACTCCCTATAACCAATACAAAACGGTTATAAAGTGTACGCTTTAATGTGGAGGTCAGGAAGGACAGTTATGGTGGGCAAAGATGACTCAAGCCAAAGAGGGTTGCAAGAACTTATACTCATCAAATCCTGAGCTCGTTGACAGCTACCAGGGACAGAAGCCCATGGGTGAGGCATACCATTGGGGGGATAACTCGGGAACACTGGAGCTTGCTGAGGAGGGGACAATGGAAAGGATGCCTTCACTGGTCCTCAGTTATAAGTTATCAGGGAGATTTTAGTGGTGCTGTCTGCCTTTTAGAGACAAGTTGAATGGGTTGGAAGTCTCCTACTCCCTTGAATTCTGAGGGAGCCCAGGAAGAAATTATGGGACTGGATGCCTAACTATTAGCAGGCAGCCAGGCAGGAGCCGTGATTCTTAAGCTCTCCCCAGAGAGGTTCCATACGCCACCCT
Organism: Ellobius talpinus; assembly: GCA_001685095.1. Classification (NCBI taxonomy): domain Eukaryota; kingdom Metazoa; phylum Chordata; class Mammalia; order Rodentia; family Cricetidae; genus Ellobius; species Ellobius talpinus. The sequence continues at coordinate 23,454 of LOJH01004890.1, forward strand.
CCACACCAGGTAAACTTAAAATATTATGTGTAAATGCATGTGGGTTTGTGCATGTGACTGTAGGTGCCTGAGGAAGTCGGAGGAGGGCAGCAGCTCCAGATCCCCTGGAGCTGAAGGTAAAGACATTTACGGGTTGCCCAATGTGGGTATCAGGAATTGAATTCAGATTCCTTGGAAGAGCAGTGTGCACTCTTAACCACTAAGCCATCTCTCCAGCCCCTGGTAATATTTACTTTAAAAAATGGAAATAAGAAGCATTCATCGAATAAAGCAGGACTAGAAGACTAATCTCTTGGCCTCACTGTGATCTTATGGGGAGAGCCCGGCATGGCACAGAGTGCTAGATTCTACTGGAACACAAAGGAGGAAGACAAGCACATAAGGCAAGAACCAAAAGCCCTACAACTAACAGTCCCCAGAGACTCGCATTACAGCACCTTACTTCACATTTCTAGAAGGCTCTGGAAGGTGACTCTCACCGCTGCCACTCCACTTCTCAACAGTTCCATAGTCCAAGGCCTGTCTAGGACCCTTCCCTGGTTACAGCCCTGCCCCTGCCTACCCTTCCTTTCTTTTCTCTGGATACAGCCCTGCTCCTGCCCGCCCTGCTTTTTCTCTGTTTCCAACCCCAAACTCATTTACCTCTTGCTTGGGCCCCTGCCCACCCGGGGCTTGTGTTTGACTTTAAACTTGTTGATTGCTCTGCAAAAAGGACAAAGACGTTGATAAAGGCAGTGCTTGAGGTTATGGTCCAGGAAAAGTGAAGCGTTCTGTGTCTAGAAGGACCCTCCGTTCACAGGACGGGGAGGGCAACTGGCTTCCCTGCCCACCGAGATGGCTGATGCCACCGGAGGCCATACACTTAGCAACTCCCAATGCTCACTGGAATCGGTGCCACTGAAGGTAAATCCAGTTATGGAAATCCAGGTGAGGGAGTGGTGAGGAGGTCAGCTGAAGGTCAAGGGAGGAGAGAGTGGAAATGGTTTTGGACCAAGGGAGTAGAGCTGGGAGTGGGGGTGGGTGGGGAGGAGGAAGAACGCAGGGGCTGAGGCTGCAATGGAAGCCTTTTGGGAGAAAGAGAAAGACACAGTATCTCCTCAGCTGTTCCCACATAACTCCCTAAGATTAAAGCTTCCTAAGATCAAAGCTCACCCCACTCCCATGCTTGCCTCCCTCCATCCCCTGGGAGTAACCACTATCCAGCTACATCCCTAATCCATAGGTTGGGTTCTGGGATGGATATGGATAGGTTTCCATCCATCCATCCACCTCCTGAAGCCACAGGGGGCTGGCAGGAGGTCCCGGGGCTCTTGCCCCTTTACCTTCCAAGGGGCTTGGGGCGTCGGGCTGCTCGCTTCCTCAACTTTCTGTGAGGGTAAGAGAAGATCAAGTCAGGATTGGTGCAGAACCAAGTGGAAAAGACCAATGCAGCCAGAACCAGGGACAAGATTCCTTTCCTAATAGAGAGCTTCTGAAAGTAGCATGATGTCATCAGCTATTGCCAAGGCCCTATAGGCTGTCCCAGCACATGAACAGGGGGCTGAGTCTCAGTGAAAGTCATGGACTCAGAACAGTGTCCTAGTACCAAGACCGTTAGAAATTGGATCAAGACAGAGGAACTGGGCTGGGTGGTGGTGGCACACACCTTTAACCCCAGCACTCAAGAGGTAGAGGCAGGTCTATCTCTGTGAGTATGAGGTCTGCCTGGTCTACAAACTGAGTTCCAGGACAGCCAGAGTTGTTGCATAGAGAAGCCGTCTTTAAAAAAAAAAGATGAGGAATGATGGCTTCTGGGTTTGTAGGTTGGTGGAAGACTCTAGGGAAATCCAGAGGATGGGTGTTGCCAAATATTTGTTTACACTGTGTGAAGATGTGTCATTGTGATTGGTTTAATAGAGAACTTAATGGTCAATAGCTAGGCAGAAGAGAATAGGCAGGACTTTCCTGGCAGAGAAGAGGCTCTCTCTCTCTGTATGTGTGTGCCTGTATATATGTGTGTCTGTATATGTGTGTATCTGTTTATGTGTGTGTGATTCCTGATTCTTGGATGGTCTCTCCTAGGAAGGTCCAGGCACTGTCTAGGCCTGAGACTGCTGGAGCATGGATGGAGAACCACCTATCTGAAGATGTTAGCTTTGTTTTGCTATGAGTCTTCTTCCTGCCCAGGTTCCAATCCCATAAGCCTCAAGCCTCACAAGCTGAGCTCATCTCCCAAAAGTGCTTCCAGGGAAGTCAGTCTTTCAAATTGGCCTCAAAAATTGACTTCCTCCCTTCTCCAGGAGGTTTCCTAAACTCAATTTCTCCTTATTGTCTCTTTAATTTCAAAGACTTTAATTATGGTCACTCTTTGTCCTGCCCAATACTGTGTATGGCTTTGTTTTTTTTTGGGGGGGTGCAGTGAGGTGGGATACAGGGTTGAGGTAGGGTCTTGATGTAAGTCCTGCCTGGTCTATAACTTGAGCCAGTGTTGATTCTCCTGCCTCTGTGTTGCACACCAGGGTTACAGGATGGAGCTTGGCCTGGTAAGTGCAGGCCTCATCTGGTTTTGAAGAGGTTCGTGGCTCCCTTTTGTCACCTTGGTTAGCTTTTCTTTGTCCATATTCCTGCCCTGTCATTTCTCTTGAGTACTCACATATTCTGGCATAGCATACTTTGTGAAGGTGCATTAGGATTTTATATGTGCATTTTTATTGGTTTGCTTTTCTTCCCCTGAGTGCTATCCAGGCTGGCCTTAAAATTGGAATCCTCTTGCCTGAGTCTCCCAAGTACTGATTACAAACAAGTGCTATCATCCGGCACGACATAATCCTCTTGCCCAAGTTTCCCAAGTACTATGATTACAAACACGTGCTATCATCAGGCATAACTTTTTTTATTTTTTTGTGAGTTTGGTTTTATGCATATGGGTATTTTGCCTGCATGTATGTCTGTGTATCATGCGTGTGCCTGATGATCAGAAGATGCGTGTGCCAGAGATCAGAAGAGGGCATCAGAGTTCCAGAACTGGAGTTCTAGATGGCGGTGAACCACGATGTAGGTGCTGGGACTTGAACCTTGTGTGGTCTGGAAAAGCAGCAGGTACTCTTAACTGTTGAGCAATCTCTCCAGTCCTTGTATTTTTTGAGATGGGTCTCACTGTGTAGCCGAGGCAGGCCTCAAATTTAAATGTAGCCAAGGATGACTTTTAAGGCCTGTGCTACATACCCAGCTTTTAATTGTTTTTTAAAAGGTATTTGTTTCATTAAAGTAATTATTTAAAAGTTAAATAATTTACTTATGTGTGTGTTTGTGTCTGTGTGTGCAGGCATCCATGGAAGCCAGAAGACATTGGACTTCCTGGAGCTAGAGTTATAAGTGTTTGTGGGACCTGATGTGGAAGCTGGGAATTAGCTCAAGTCCTCTGAAAGAACAGCAAGTACTTTTGACCACTGAGTCATCTCTCCAGCCCTGTGATTATTTTATTATGAAAACCCATCTGAAAAAATAGAGCCACAGCCTGATCATGTAATCTCACAGACCTCTTCATTAAAAATACCTTTTTCCCTCTCTTTTGGAGACAGGATCTCCAAGTTGGCCTAGAATTCCAGATCATTCTGTCTTAGGCTCCAGGCTGCTGGGTGTGTGGGTGAATACCACCGTGCATAGCTTCAGTGAAACACTCTACTGTCATGTGATGTGGTGCATGCCTTTAATCCCAGCACTTGGGAGGCAGAGGCAGGTGGACCTCTGTGAGTTGAGGCCACCCTGGTATACTCAGTGAGTTCCAGGACAGTTAGGACTATGTAGGTACCCTGTCCCTCCCCCAAACAAAATAACACTACAACCAACCACATCACTGTCTTTTCCCCATTGCCTTTAGTAGGAAGGTCCAGCAGGGCCTGCAGATCCATGGTCTGGTACCCAACTACCTCCCTCATCATTTATCATCTTTATACTCTCCACACCTCGCACGGAGGTCAGGAAGCATGCGCCATAGAGACATGAATGAAAAGGTGACCTCTTAAACTGGAAACAGTGGGAAAAGCCTGCATTCCCAGGACTCAAAGCTGAGGCAGAGGGCTTACCAGTTCAACTGCTACATAGGGAGGCTGTCTTTTATAAAGAAGTGTCTTCTTACACAACAGGGAAGCTCTGAGAGCTTCAGTTTCATTGCCTGCACAAGAGCAGCAAAGAGTTCTGATAGCTATACATTTGTTCTTTCTTTTAAAATTCTGTAGCTTTCACATATTCTAGAACACCAAAACAAGTTTGAAAATTATCAGTGCAAAACTGGGCATGGTGGTGCACACCTGCAATTTAATTAAAAAAAGAAACACCTGAAGTTGATTGCTGGTCTACACGTACACGCACTCATGCCGTGCACGTGCGCACGCAACATAAACACATACACACATAATAATAAATAACATAAATAAAACAATCCAAAGTCAAAGTAATGATTAGAAACGTGTGAAATTCCATACATCAGCTGGGCATGGAGATATACAGACCCATAACCCCAGTACTTGGGAGGTGGGGGCAGAAGGATCAGGAGCTCAAGCCAGGGATATATGAGATGTAATCTCAAACAAAAAGAAAAGCAAAACAAAAACAGCTCTGGGGACAGGACAGGTGAGATGCTTCTCATATAAAGGAGCTTGATGTCTAGATTGCCAATCTGAGTTCAATCCCTGGGCCCACATGGGAGAGAGCCTCCTCTGGCACATCACCCTCTGACATCCATCTCTTCACAGTGGCACTCAAATTAAGTGAAGATGTAATAAAAATTAAAAAACAGCGAAACAAAACCTCTGCTCAAAATCCTCCAATGGTCCTGCGCCTCACAGAGTGAAGCCAGTGTCTCCCAAGTGGCCCTTCTTGATCTAGCTCACCAATCCTCCCCTACCATCTCCTGTATCACGTCACCTACCACGTTCTCCCTTGCCTCTCTGCGCCAGCCACACTGACTGGAAGAGAAGAATGCCTTCTTGCCACCCCGTTCTCCTAATTCCTCATCCTCTCCGACACGTCTGGATAGCTGTGCCCTCACTGCTCCCACTTCCTTACCCCTTACTCCCTGCACACTACAGAGATAGGCAAACCTAGGGATAGTTTAGCAAACTGGACTCAATTGCCTTGAGATATACATACACACCCCTTTCTCAACAGACCACGTAGCACTCTGGAACCCCTGCCTGCATCTTGCTGCATGCACACCCATCTCTGAACAAAGCACTTAGGTCACTCTGGCATACAGCTGACCTAGCAACCCTTAGTAACTCCCTTTTTGACGCAAATACATCCTGGAACATATTCAGGAGCTAGGGAAGTGAACCTGTCCAGCCTAGGCAGGCAAACTGTATTCTCTGATTATACTTTCAGGGAAAGGTCACAGTTTACCGTTGCGTGCCTATGCACGATTGGGTATGCATAAGATTAAAATCAGATGCATCATGGGAAAAGTTATGAGCAGTAAACAAAGGCTTCTATAACCCAAGCCTGTCAATCAAAATAGGAAATCGCCCACGGTTCATTCCTTAACAACCAGCTCTTCTCCCGGACCCCAAAAGGAAGTCCTGGGCAGTGACCAGGTGTCCTGGAGCACTCTAGCTCAGGTGTCCTGGAGCACTCTGGCTCAGGCGGCCTGGAGCACTCCCTCAGGTGGCCTGCTGCCCTCTTGCAGTCCATCCGTTCCATACGTTTCACATTAGAATAAACTCCTTTCCTATGTGGCTATTTGCGTGTGCTCTTTCAATTCTTTGAGTAAGAGGCCATGAACCCGGTTCTGATAGAGGACACGGTAACACTACCATCCTTACATTTTATAAATTCACTTATTTTCTGGTTGTCCCCTGGTCTGTGCTCACTGTGGAATCTCCAAAGTCTACAGTAGAAGCCGTCACAGAGTGAGTCATCAGCTATGTGCTGGATGAGCGACTCTCTAGGCCTTGGTTCACTCCGTCCTCTTCTCCTGGAAAAGCTTGAACTTAAATCCCACAACTGTTTTAGAACCTAGTGTTTGGGTCCTGAAAGACAGCCTGGAAGACAACCAGGGCACAGCACAGCTTTTGTAAAATGGTGTCAGTCTGCAGACAGCTCAACTGTCTGCCTTTGGGCCAAAAGAACTTTCAGATGTGTTTGGGCACCACGACAAAGAAAGTTCCAATAAATATGGAAATGAATAGATATTAGAGAATGCGTTGACTTTAAAAAAACATTTTCTTACTCTACAGACAAATGCTATTTGAGAGGAAGTTGCTAAGCAGAAAGTTTGTGAGCACTTAAGGAACACGTGGTACTCCTTAGCGATCTAAAATTATTGAAATAATAAAATTGCGCTCAAGCCGCTCTGAGCGCTTTCTATGGAGGAGTACTGAATTTGGAGGCTGGAGGCTGGGGCGAGCACAATTAGCTAGAGTTTAGAAAGACTACAGAAATCCCCCATAATTTCATTATAGACGAGAGAACAAAATATTGGTTACATTATCGCCGCGTTCTGCCCAGCGTATATTCAGGTTCAAAAGGCAGCTTTATCGTATTAGAGATAAGACCTGAAAAGGTTTCCTGTCTCAACATGAGGCAAATGCCAACTTTCTTCAAAGACTGGCACTTCTATAACACACTTCCCCATTGGATCACATCTTGCGCAGTGTGCTCAATGGAAAGTCACCGGGCCGGCAAGGAGCCTGGCAGCAAGTGAAATAAGAGAAATAAGTAAGAGCTGAAGAAGGCGAGCTTTTGGGCCTGCAACTCTCCAACTGGCTGACAGGCTAGTAGGGGCTGTTTATCCAAACTATCAAATGAGATGCTTCAGGAAGGAAGCTGCCCTTTGCACAGAACCGTTCACTAGGGTGGGTGACTCGGTGCTGGCCAGTCGCAGTTCCTGAGGCCCCAGGCGCAGCCTGGAGAAGACACCCGCAGGCACCGCCTCCGCCTCCGCCTCCGACAGGCGGCCGCACCCTCTGTGAACTCTGAACTTGTGAGACTCCAGCGCCCAGGCTCGAGAAATCTGCCTGACGACCGATGACGTCACCTTCACGTCCTCTCATCCTGCCACTCGTCTATCTGTCTGTTTCCTATCCTGGGTAGGAGAGCCTTCGAGGTCGATTTCCCGGTCGCCTTGTGGCACAGCAGACTCCTGGGTTCCCTCTCTTAGACCTGGGCTTCCCCCAGTACCCATCATCCTCGCCAAAGTCTGCCAACACCCCTGAGCCCCGCACCTGTAGAAGGCAACGTTGACTCTCTTTGCTCCGGGGAAGCCCAGCATACCGCAGACCACGTGGCTGTTGTGAGCACTCCAGCCTTTGTCACACACTTGTGACCATCCTTCAGGAAGCCTGACTTCGACCAGGCCCTCAGTCACAGGCAGGGGTCGCCGGCCCCAGTCCACAGCTGGTCGGAGCCGCACCTCCTCCACTTGCAGGTGATGCTCCACCTGAGATGGGATCAGAGGCAGGGGCAGAATAAAAAATTAAATAGATAAATAAATAAAAGAATAAAAATCCCAGGAGCAACGCCGTGCCACCCTGAAGGAGCCCCGGTTGTGTCTATTGTAAAACCCGACGGTGGGACCACCGAGACAAGGCTAAGGACCAAGCCAGGCCAACTGCCTGTCTGGGGGATGTGCCAGTGTGTGCCAGTGGCAGAATGTGCCATGCCCGAGAGATAATAACAGGGCCCGAAGGCACTTAGAAAGGGAAGCTATAATAAGTCTGCTTGAAGCAGGAGGCAAGCTTCACAGGAAGTGTCATAGGACGAGGAGAAAGTAAGAAACATACTGAAGGGGAGCAGCAACGTTGCAGGGAGGGACAGGTGACCAGGAATGAAACTGGAGAGGCTCGTGCCAGGTTTAGTAACTCGAATCTGAATACTTAAAATAGTTGGATTCGGGAGCTAGAGCTCTTCCAGGGGACCTGCGGTTCAATTCCCAAGACCCCATGGCAGCTCACAACTACCTATAATCCAGTTCCATGGGATCCAGCAGCCTTTTCTAGCCTCTGCCTGCACTAGGCAGACACCGGGCGCACAGACAAACATGACTGCAAAGCACTCACACGCAGTTTTTAAAACTGGATTTTGCAGGTCAGCAGCATCTCATTTGGCCATACCTACCAAGTTTCCCAGAAATTTGCATTATCACATAAAGGTTTATGGGATCCCTTTATATTTCTTCTAACCACATACGGCCATCCCACAGCTTGTGTGTGTGTGTGTGTGTGTGTGTGTGCGCGCGCGCGCGCACACACACACAC
>LOJH01004891.1:985-11152 GCA_001685095.1 Ellobius talpinus
ATATATATATATATATATATATATATATCTCCATATAGCCATATATATATATCCATAGCTACCAGTATGTATGTATGTATATATATGTGTGTATATATATATGTATATATGTATATATATATATAAAACAACTGGTAGCTTATAAGTTCAATATATAAATCGCAAGGGGACATACTTGCACTAGGTTAAAGATGAAGAAAGGGATTAAAGTAGTTGGTGACAAGGGTACATTTGAAGATTGTGTGGTATAAGGAAGCCTTCAGGGATGCAGTAAGCTACAGTTAGATGCCTCAGATAGCACTCCATGTTTCTACTCTTAACAAAACTGTAACCCCAAACAGTAGGGTGGTATTCTATCTGTTCCCAGAGAAATGAGTATGTGGCTTTTTTTCATCCTCCACTCTGCCCTGCCTTGATTGTCATGGCTGAAGAGGTTGAGGGAGATGTAGTTGCAGACAGTACTTTACTGTGTCTTTCCAGGGGTGGACTAAACACTGAGAAACTTTGCTTCATTAAGCTACTATCTTTTGAATTTATTTTCCCTTCCTTATCCAAAGCATCAATTCTTCCCATCAACCCTCACACACAAACTAATCCAGATGCAGATGAGCCTCCCTCTGCATGGTTCTCTGGCTCATCAGCCATGTGGGTTTGTCGGTTATGGCTGTAGGACCTTTGTCAGGGAAGACATCAGAGGCAAACCCAGAGGTGGGTTTCCAGATTACAGCTGGATCTGGCTGCTGCAGTAGTTAGGAAAAGCATTGTCAACTCAAAGAAGGGAATAAAAGTGAGTGGATTCTCATCAGGAAGAGCAGGGGTTTGTAACTGGAGAGTTGTCAAACCATGTTGGTGTAACCGCTAGTCATAGCCAAGTAGCTCCTTAGTCTATAACCAAGTGCATCAGTAGAGAGGACTTCGGCTTTCATTGGGCCATGCAAAGTTCAGACTTTCATCCAAACCAGAATCGACTGAGCCGTATCCTTCATGAGATTTCTAGAATCTCATGTGACTAATGTCTACATTTCTGCTGACTAATATCCAGTGATTGTAGCTGAAAGTCATTGAGATCTGAAAGAACTGGAGTAATCAATGTTCCTTCAACAGGGTTGAGAGAGGCAGGTTCCACTGGGGTGGTCTTGTTTCATTCAAGCTTACTCCTCTTTTGCTTTTCATATTTTTCTCTATAAGAGATTGTGGGAGCCCATGCAACTCGGTTTCCATCTGGAGTCCATGCTGACTTATATGTCATTTGAGTTCAAGCTTGCCTGCTGTGCTTTTTCCAATAACCTTGAGGTCTGTGAGAGATTCTGATTTAGCCCATGAGAAAAGAACACTCTATCTAGGAGAAAGTATACCGCTGACGACAAACCTCAGGAACATCAAGATAGAAAGTAAGTCTGCTCCCAAGCAGCAAGCACAAGTTAGTTAGGAGGTTGCTCCCTCAAGGACAGAAATGATCTTGTTAGACACTGACTGACCATCTGTGCTGTGCTTTGTTCTGCTTTTGTATATAAGCAAGTTCTGAAATAAACTCTGGGCTATTTGGCTGTTTCTGCATGATCAAACAGATCTCCTGATTCTATCCTGTATTTTCTGTCCCTGTTCCTTTCATCTGACATTTCTGTCTTGACGACCCCCAATCCAGGAGCCCTAGCTGATTTTGTAGGAGCCAGCTCTTACAAGGGATCTGTAATTCTGAGAGACCATGGCGATTCAATCTCTCTCTCTAATCTCTTTCAACCTCTCCTTCCCCAATCTAATCTGCTCTGTATAATTCCCAGCTTTTGCCCATTTGGTTATGCTATCCCTAGTGTTTATAATATAAAGGACAAAGTGTTTAACCTCAGAATGCTTGCATTAATCTTTTTATTGAGCTTTCTTGCTGAGTGGCATTCTGTTTGAATTGTTTATTTATTTGTTTGTTTGTTTTTTGTTTGTTTATTTATTTTTTTCCTCTCCCTAAGCCCGTTTTGCACCTCTTCCCCTTTGATTATGCTAGTCCTGCAGTCTGGAATGCTTTTATGTACGATATAAATTAAAATCCACTCTCAAGTTCTCTCTCTCCACATTGACCACTTTGACCACAGACTGTTTCTAATTTGAACCCTTGTTCTTTGCATACCATATTATGGGTAACACCAAACACTGAGCTGCTGGTTTTCATGGGATAAAGGAGAGCCACAGGGAAGTTCCATATCCTTGTGTCATCTATAGTTCATTCGTTATGATTTCACTGAATACAAGGGGTATATTGATGAATTGAGATGTAATGACATTAATAAAAAGTACTCATTTTCTCTCTTGTTTGTGTCTCTTTCTGTCATGTTTTGACCCCCTTTAACTCTCTTCCTGCTTTGTTTCCCTTCTCTTTCCTCCCCCTTTATCTGTTTCCTTCTGTGCCCTCTTTCCAGGGGAGATGGAAGAACTGGAAGCTCTCTGGCTCACTGGCATTTGCCACAACGAGAAGAATGAGGTTATGAGCAGCCAGCTGGATATCGACAACATGGCAGGCGTCTTCTATATGTTGGGGGCAGCCATGGCTCTCAGCCTCATCACCTTCATCTGTGAACATCTGTTCTATTGGCAGTTCCGGCATTGTTTCATGGGTGTCTGTTCTGGCAAGCCTGGCATGGTCTTCTCCATCAGCAGAGTAAGTGTTTTGACGTAGAAACCTAGAGCTTGTTGAGGACGATTTAGCCTTGTTCTGTGCCAAGCAGAGAGACCCAAGAGAGTGCTCATTGCAGCCTTATGTAGCTAAAGCATGAAGCCACATCATATGCTCATCCCCAGGAATCCATGTGAGAGAAATCCAAGTGTTTCTAAGATGGGTGGTGCTATATTTCCTTCCATTTGAGACTCAGATGTTTGATTCTCAATTTTAAAAAGGCAGATCTCTCAACACAGAAAATTTGAAATTTCCCCATTTGCTTTTTACATCACCACTAACTGATTCTGCATTAATCACTTGATCCTTAAATAGGAAGGTGTAACATGTCTTGGTCTAACACTCAAAGGCATATTGCCAGCAGTCCTACTGTTCTTAGATCTTAACCACATGTGAGGTACGGGGGGATTGAAGAGCTTAAAGTTTGGGTGTGGTAGCACATGCCTAAAATACCAACACTGGAAGAATGTAGCAAGAGGATCACAGGGGTGTGTATGGGAGTGTGTGTGTCACTGACATAAATAACATTTAAAAGAACCTAACAGAACCCAAGTCTTGACTTCTAAGAAACATATATTCCAGAAACTTACTTAACTGGGGCAAGACTCCAGGCTAGGTTAGGAATCTTTATTTCCAGTTCATAGTGAGGTACCAGGAAAATAGTTTGGTTTTGAGATCTTCATTTCCAGTTCAAAGTGAGGTATTGGGGAAATACTTGGGTATATGAACCTCAGGTCACAGAGGGGAATTTTTTAAAGGGTAGGATTCTCCTGGCTTTGCTAAAGCAGCTGAGGGACGCACACATGAGTGGTGAACTCACATGACCTTTGAGGATTGAGGATTGGGCTCTGTATATAACCAACCTTGACTCAAATGGAGTTGTGAAAGGGAATGGATTTCTCATTAAGTTGTTTCATTCTCTGGTCATTTTCCCGTAGTGTTTTAGTGGCAGGGAACAATTTCTCCATTTCCTCTCTAGCTGTCAGTTAATGCAGGTCATTCAATCACATAAGAACAGGAGAAAGGAAATTGTGGGACTCTAGGTCCCTGAGCCTTCGGTTCCTCTGTGTAACCCTTCCCAGAAGCCACAGAGGCAACAAAAAAAAAAAGAAATCTCATCCGTGGCCCTCTGACATGAACACTGTCTTCACAGAGAAGGACACTTAACATGTCCCCCCATCCACTATCAAGGGGTCAGAATTGAGAAGCAGAAAGAGAGCAGAATGCCCCCCAGAAGACCTAGTGTCTCATAGAGTCTGACACTTCTTAGCCACATAACTACCATCTTCCTTCTGACCTTTCCTGCTCTTGGCCCCGCCCATTCAGATAAGATTCCTTCCCAAATTATTGTTCTTAGATGAAAAGATGCAGTTCAAAGTCACTTTCCTTGCCATCCACCTCCCATGGTGGCACATGAGAGGTGAGCAGTAGGGTGGCTGAATCTAGATGTGGGGAGACCAGTGCCAGGAAAGAAACCCATCTTTTCTCATGGATGCTGTCCTTCAGTGCCCTGAACAAATAACTCTATGCCAGGTATTCTTCATCAATACTAATTTGATGAAACATTAATTGATTATGATAATACTTAATATAAGAAGAAAACCGAGTTAAAAAGTGGATAGATGCGAGGCCTCAGCAAGGGAGCTATTTATTCATGTAGAGCTCTTGATATTTGTCCCAGTTCTTCACTCCCACAGTGTAGGCCGCAGCAGTAGAAAATCCTCCTTTGACCCCAGGGCTTTCTAATTCTCTGTGTGATTCAGTTCATGCTACAGAACAGCATTGTTCCCTGGTTATTTGCTGACCAAAATTCTAAAAGCTGCTCAAAATCAGTCAGAGCTAGAAACAGGAGGCCATTGTGAGCGCCATCAGCCAGGAGTGGCCAACCAGAGCAAAAGGGACCCAGAATCTGTGGTGAGAGACCCTGCTCACACTTTTTGCCACATGTTTATAGCATAGATTCTTTTATAAATTGTGAAAATCTGAGTATAGGGAGGAAAATCAAGATAGATTGTGTTTGGAGTTGGAGCACAAATGCCATGTTGTCTCTTTGTTCAAGTCCCTTGGTATGAGCATCCCCCTCTCTGATGGCCAGGTTACTCTCTTCATAATAGAAATTTGCTAAATTCAAGGAACTCCATCGGCCAAGCTCTGAGTCACATGTCCTGTGAGCATAGTTCACTGCCTGCCTCGTGCTTCCCCTATCTTGTCTTGCCTCGTTAGACCATTAGTGGTAGCATGTTGCTGTCTGTGTTATGTTTCCGTTTCTCCGAACTCAATGCCACCATCCTATGTCCCTTTAGGGTATCTACAGCTGCATCCATGGAGTAGCTATAGAGGAGCGCCAGTCCGTGATGAACTCCCCCACCGCTACCATGAACAACACACACTCCAACATCCTGCGCTTGCTCCGCACAGCCAAAAACATGGCCAACCTGTCTGGAGTAAACGGCTCCCCTCAGAGTGCCCTGGACTTCATCCGCCGTGAGTCCTCCGTCTATGACATCTCTGAGCATCGCCGCAGCTTCACCCATTCGGATTGTAAGTCTTACAACAACCCGCCCTGTGAGGAAAACCTGTTCAGCGACTACATCAGTGAGGTAGAGAGGACATTTGGCAACCTGCAGCTGAAGGACAGCAACGTGTATCAGGACCACTATCACCATCACCACCGGCCACACAGCATCGGCAGCACCAGCTCCATTGATGGGCTCTACGACTGTGACAACCCACCTTTCACAACCCAACCCAGGTCAATCAGCAAGAAACCCCTGGACATCGGCCTGCCCTCCTCCAAACACAGCCAGCTCAGTGACCTGTACGGCAAGTTCTCCTTCAAGAGCGACCGCTACAGTGGCCATGATGACTTGATTCGATCGGATGTCTCAGACATCTCCACGCACACTGTCACCTATGGGAACATTGAGGGCAACGCAGCTAAGAGGCGGAAGCAGCAGTATAAGGACAGCCTGAAGAAGCGGCCGGCCTCGGCCAAGTCGAGGAGGGAGTTTGATGAAATCGAGCTGGCCTATCGTCGCCGCCCACCCCGCTCCCCAGACCACAAGCGCTACTTCAGGGACAAAGAAGGGCTCCGAGATTTCTACCTGGACCAGTTCCGAACAAAGGAGAACTCGCCTCACTGGGAGCATGTGGACTTGACCGACATTTACAAAGAACGTAGTGACGACTTCAAGAGAGATTCGGTCAGTGGAGGTGGGCCCTGTACCAACAGGTCTCATCTCAAACACGGAACAGGTGATAAACATGGCGTGGTAGGTGGGGTGCCAGCTCCTTGGGAGAAGAATCTGACCAATGTAGATTGGGAGGAGCGGTCTGGGGGCAACTTCTGCCGCAGCTGTCCCTCCAAGCTGCACAACTATTCCTCTACGGTGGCAGGGCAGAACTCAGGCCGGCAGGCCTGCATCAGGTGTGAGGCCTGCAAGAAGGCTGGGAACCTGTATGACATCAGTGAGGACAACTCCTTGCAGGAACTAGACCAGCCGGCTGCCCCTGTGGCTGTGACATCCAATGCCTCCACCACCAAGTACCCTCAAAGCCCGACTAATTCCAAGGCCCAGAAGAAGAACCGAAATAAGCTACGCCGGCAGCACTCCTACGACACCTTCGTGGACCTGCAGAAGGAGGAGGCCGCCTTGGCCCCACGCAGCGTGAGCCTGAAAGACAAGGGTCGATTCATGGATGGCAGCCCCTACGCCCACATGTTTGAGATGCCAGCTGGTGAGAGTTCCTTTGCCAACAACAAGTCCTCAGTGCCCACTGCCGGACACCACCACAACAATCCTGGCAGCGGCTACATGCTCAGCAAGTCGCTCTACCCTGACCGGGTCACGCAAAACCCTTTCATCCCCACTTTTGGGGATGACCAGTGCTTGCTTCATGGCAGCAAATCCTACTTCTTCAGGCAGCCCACGGTGGCAGGGGCATCGAAAACAAGGCCGGACTTCCGGGCCCTTGTCACCAATAAGCCAGTGGTGTCAGCCCTTCATGGGGCTGTGCCTGGTCGATTCCAGAAGGACATTTGTATAGGGAACCAGTCCAACCCCTGTGTGCCTAACAACAAAAACCCCAGGGCTTTCAATGGCTCCAGCAATGGACATGTTTATGAGAAACTTTCTAGTATTGAATCTGATGTCTGAGTGAGGGAAGAGAGAGAGGTTAAGGTGGGTATGGGAGGGGTAGGGCTGTGGGCCGCGTGGTGCGCATGTCCTGGAAAGAGTCGGGGGTGAACTTGGCTCCCATTCGCTTTTTCTTGTTCTTTTAATTTCTCTATGGGATCCTGAAGTTCTGGTTCCTACTGAAGGCAGCCCTCGTGGCTGGCACCATTTCTCCTCCCTCTGCAGGTCTCTTCTCCCCGCATCTGTCCACCACTCCTATAGCCATGAGAGGATAGAATGGGCCTCAGCGTGGGAGGATAGAGAGGAGACAGGAAGTGCTTGCTGCCTGTGGGTTGCTTCCTAGTGCGGAAGTGCTCTGAGCCCTGAGAGGCAGGCTTTCTGAAACTGCTCTTTTTTCGGGCGAGGAAGTGAAGGCAACCTAAGGAAGGCCCTTTGGCCTCCTGCTCATAAGAGAGAAGGAGCTTTTTGCTGAATTCTTGCTGTGTGGTTGGTGGTTTCCTAGGGACCCTGTAAACAGCAGAGGGCAGGAAGTGATTCTGTGCTTATATATAAGCCAAATAAAAAGTTTGCCTCAGCCCCATAAAACTCTGCGGTGGCGAACCAAGGGGGAAGGCCATTGGCAGATGAGGGATTCCTGAGCAAATTGGGACGTTCACTGCAATAATGCCCTATGGTTCACTGGAGGCAAGAGTAGAGAATTCTGTGTGCACATATGTCCATGTGCACCTGTACCCGCATGTGGTCAGCTGCTTCTAGGTAAATAGAGGGAACCTTGGCTCACTGCCTCCTTCCACAGGCTTAAGGAATGTGCTTGTTTTGGCTTATATATAAACCGATGCCTCAGGTTACCAGGATTTGGGCTAGCTCCCTTTTCCCTTCTTCAGAGAGGATGGAGGTTCTTGACAAGGAAGATTCTCTGCTGTAGGAAAAAATGACAAGAGAAAGAGAAAGGAACCGAGACAACCCTACAGACTAGGATGTCAGTGTTGTCTATAGTTACTATAGCTTAGGCAGAGAACTTTCCAGTAAGTCATGAGGGAAATTGAAGCAGCCATGAGTCTTTTATCCAATCTCAGAGCAAAAGGTTTTAGAAAACTCTTTTAGGTATTTAGCTCCTTGGCTGGCTAAGATTTGAGGAAGAACTCTCCACAGAAGGTTTTGAAGAAGAGAATCATTTACAGTAGGGTAAGTGAGAGAGGGGGATGTTTTCAATGCTTTGATCCCTTCTTACTTAACCTAGAGCTGAAAGGGTAGGCAAATCCCTCCAAACCTGGTGATAAGTGATAGGGGACAGACAGAGGAGAGAAATGAGCTTGTCCTCAAGGGTACAGCTCTGGAAGCCAGAGAGAATGAAAGAGATTTGGAATATGACTTGAACTAATGTGAACACACCTGAAAGAACCCTTCCTCTTCCACAACTCCCAGTTCCCTCTAATTGTGCCACTCAACAGTAAGCGTGTGTGCGTGTGTGCGTGCGTGCGTGCATGCGTGTGTGCTCGTGCGTGTATATGTGTGTACATGTGTGCGTGTGTATGTGTGTGTGTGCACACACGCATGTAAAACTCCAGGTCCAGGGATGGGGGTGCTGGCAGGAGTGATGCTCCCTCGCTTAAAGTTGGAAATTGAAGAAGGGAAATGAATATTTGTGTCCCTGCCTATCCTGAAACTTGGGGTAGGGGTGTTCTGTGGGTCAGTTCCACTGTCCTGCCGTCCCCTCACACAGGGTGGCATCCAAAGAGCCCTGGGTTTGTTTGGAAGCGTGACTGCAGAATCGCCTTGTCGCATACAGGACACATAAACCAGAAAGGTGCTCACTCTCCTCTGGAACGAAGCCGCCATGTCTCTTCACGTCACACCCTCCAGGGCTGCTCTTTGCCTTCCTGGTTGCCCTGCCTCACGACCCTCCCTCATCTTCCATCCTCGACTGCTGTCTCCCACCTTCCTCCTTGATTTTTACCTCAGTATCTTTCATTTAAAAGCCAACTGAAGGCCTTGTTTTCTTTCTAAGATGAACATGGGGGCAAGGGGCTGAACCTCTCAACAGTTTGGAGAGAGGAGCGTGGAGTGCTTTACTTTAGGTTCCAGGAAAGACTCTGAGAGAGGTCAGAGGGTGTGAGGCAACGCCCAGAGGAAGGAGAAGGGCCATAGAAACATTGCTTCACTCTGGCTCTGTCCAAGGGCCAGGGGCTCACCCCTCACTCTTCCTCTTACCTCACCCCTTTAAAACTTAAAAAAGAAAAAAAAAGCAAACCAACTAACCTAGCGAACAGCAATCTAGAAAACAGGGGGCTCTGATGGTCTCCACGGGCCACAGAAATCAAGATGGTGTTTATTTCATATGTAAATATTTTGTTTTCTAATTAATTTTGTATAGATAAAGTGGTCTCCTGTGAGTATTCAGGGTGTTGAGCTGGAGGGAGTGGGGTGGGGATGGGAATGAGGGGGGAATTATTTTGTTATGGGTTTTCATTTTCTGTTGGGAGGAATTGTTTGCTATGGCCTTTGCTTCAGAGTGTCTGGGAAAAGTTCATGGGAACAGAAGCCACAATGGTGAACAAGCCAGGGGAAAGTCATTTCCGTCCATGCCCCGCCTCCAAAACCTGTCTTCCTGCTGGTTTGTGAGAAGTGATTGTGGACTTTGGCCTGAGTTTTGCAGGGTCCAAACCAGCACTAAGCAAAACTTGTCTGACTCTTGTCTTCTAGGGAGACCAGGAAATTATGACTCTGTCAAAGACAAACTGGTGGCATCCAATTTTTCCTTGTCAGTACCTGGGCTTACAAAGGTTCCCCAAAGGGCTTGAAAAAGAATTGAGGTCTACTTACCTCCCATTCTTGGCATGGCTGAGAGGTTTCTGGAAGCTGGATTCTGAGAAATCTCACAGCAGCCTTCTCTGATTCTTAGCCATCATTCTACCAGTCTGATATGTCATGCTCCTAGTACCTGACCATCCCGTCCCCCATCTGTGTGCACCTATAGAAAGGACCACTTCAGGCACACCCAAGAAGTGTCCACTCTTCCTCCTTCAGCATCATATGGCTTCAGGCTGTACAAGGACAGCAGGGGTCTTACAGATTTACATGCCTTTCTAGGAACGTCACCAGATCCCCTCAAAACTCATTAGCCTAGTAAAGTAATAGCTAAAATTAGTTTCAGAGGTGGGAAAGAGGCCATGTGAGGAACAGTACCAATGGTGACTTTATAGTTACCTTGTTCTTGTTACTGCCATCAGGAGGGTGCTATTTTGTTTGAGTTAGGTGTCGCAAATCTGATTCGATATTAACTAGACAAATAAAATCTCACTGGGTTGTTGGCTTTGTGAAAGATAGCAGTCTCTCTCTCTCTCTCTCTCTCTCTCTCTCTCTCTC
>LOJH01004891.1:17406-31874 GCA_001685095.1 Ellobius talpinus
ATACATGCAGACAGAATACTGTATACATAATAAATAAATATTTTTTAAAAATGAGGGACATTAATTACAAAGAATTTTCCAAGGGCCCATTCCAAAGTGTCTGGGGACTTTAGGCTGTTTGATTACATGCTAGAAATGCCAGGGGCAGGGGTGTCCAGAAAGCATGCTAACCCTGAGGTAAGGAAGCTGGACCCTGTCTCATCTATGAGGTCCTAAACACTTACAGGATGTCTCGTCACACGTCATCCCTAAGTCAGCATCCTAGTCCCTTGGATGACACCCAGAGAGCTGTTGATCACCAACCACCCTGGGCACAGAGGGCACAGCTTGTCCTACCAGCCTAGATGTAGAATGGTAACCTTTACGAGTCCGCCTCCCCTCTGCAGGAGGAGGCTCACAGTGCTGGCATCTGACCGACTGGAACTGCAGGGAACTTGGTCACAGGGATGTGAACTGTGTAGGGGCCTGCTTCCTTCAGATAATGATATTACTTGTTTCCAAAAGGCGTTCTTTCTTCTTTATAAGCAAAGCAAGCAAGCAAACAAAAGCTATGTCTTCCTGAAGCCTCCAAAGAGTCTCTGTAGCTGCCATTGCAACATTTTAATTGTAATTATTTAATTAATTATTATCAATCACCATTTTCTTTTGAAATCAGGGCTATGTTAATGTTGCTATAAGAAGCATTGGCAAGCAAGAGACTTTGCTACTTTGTTGTCTCGGTCTGAGTTGTATTTTCAGTCTTATAAATCGGCTTCATGTTCTTCACACAGTTGCATGTAATTCAATGACCCCTTTACCATTAATATTCTCCCATTTGTGTGTCTACCCACCACCTCACAAACACACACACATATGCACATGCACACACATACATATACAATATTAGGATGAGAAGTTGAGATACATACAGAACATTCTTGTATACATGATATTTAATTTTTCTAAACAGGGGCTTGACCAATATAGTTCTGTTAACACCCCCACCCTGTAAAGAGATGGCCAAGATGTACATAACTTGCCTTCTTGGACAAGAGGAGAAAAGTCATTTTGTTACAGACCTTGAGAATCTTTGGCATTTTAAATGACCAGGGAAATGAGTTCAGTTTTTTCTTGGTAACAGACAAAAAAAATCACCAAGACAGGTGAAGGGCCCTTTAGCATTCTTAGTTAATGTCCCAAAGAAGGTCCAGGGCATTCACAGTTTCTAGGATGATGCCACTTGCCTTTTTGGAGAAGGATGATGTTTGTGAAATCACCAGCAACTCATTTGGATCTTCACCATATTTGGCTTCTGGTATATTCTAAGTAAACCAAACAAATCAGTACATGGATACGGGATAATTTATCGTCAGCTCTCCAGACAGCTTCCTTGATGGGGATTTGTGGTGAGTTTTAGTTGTACAGATAGTTACACTGAAGCCCAGATGCACTGGGAGAGTCAAAGCTTCTGTTGTAAACTGTCTGCACTTTGTACCCCAGGCTATCTCAGAAAGTCATGCTACGTGAGCTGTTCTCCAAGTTTTTAATAACCTAACAGTGGAGGAAAGTTGTGAACTCCAGGCAGCTGGGTTAACCAAATCATTTGCACAAAATTCGTCTTCCCAGATCCCCACCCTGCCCATCTCCCATAATGCGTCAGTCTGCAGAAACCAATCAAACGGTGGAGCAAAGCAGGAATCTGCAAAACAGAGATAGAAAAGTTTCTGTGATGAAGGAAATTTGAAGAGCAAATCAAGATGTTTGAATGTTGTGAGGTAAGACATGTCACCTTACATGTGCCATGTAACTTTTATTTTTCAAAATTTTTATATAATGTGTGAGAAGCCCAGATCTCCCAGACTGGAACCCGAGGAAGGTACCAGTGTATGCAAGGCAGTCATGAAATGCTTAAGGTGTCAGTAGTTTGGGCCAGCCCACAGGGAAGGCAACTTTAAGACAGAATTATTTACATTCTTTTCCCAGGTACTTGTATCTAATTTAGCCTGGTCCTAATGTTAAGGCATGAATCAGTTCTAGAAACATTACAAAGAATAATAGTACAACCCACAGATGTAATGAACCTCTGACAAAAGTCCCTGTGTCCCCCCAGAACCCGAATAAATAATGATCATCTGCCTAAATCCTGGAGGTTGGGGAACAGTGGCATCTGCAGAGAACAGTTGTGAGATTTGATTTTTCCCCCAAGATTATAATGGTAACTTGTTCAGCAACCATAGCTGACAGACTTCTGCAGCTACCTTCTCACACAACCTATCTGCTTCCTGATGAGTGGAGCCAAGCTTGGGAAATAAAACCCACCTTTGCCAGAGGATAGCATCTTTAATTTATATCTCAAGAGGTTTTGCTCCTTATATGGAACAGTGTGCTTATTATACCAGGAGTGGTGAAATGCTCTACCTTAATGTAAGCCTGAACCAACTTAATCAGTCCTTCCTGTCCCCGGGAGGATGCGGCAAAGTGGGGAGTGGGGCGTGGTAAGAAATCTCTAGCATCGCTTTTGCGGTGAAGGCATCCCAAGAATCTGGTTCAAAAACCTGGTGTGGAGAGAGGAGGAAATTACTCGTTCCCATGCATGCAGGGAGGAATTGAGACCAGCAAGTGAATGTTCCTCAAACTGAAAGTTTAGAATCAAGTGTGTGACAAATAGCATTTCTCTCCCACCCTTTTGCCTCCTGATAGCTGGCATAAGATCATGTTGGTATGCTGAGAAAGATGAGAAAGAGGGCAGCCTATTCCACCTTGGTGCCATGATGACTTCATCTTTCTTACGATTTTCATTACCTATGTCATGATGCTCCTTAGTAACATAACAGGGCCAAGACCTGGTGAGTGTTGGAGCATCTGATTCCCCTGAGGTGACCCTTCCTTCTCTGGTGCTATGCTCATATTCATCGTGGGGCAGAATGGAAAGAAGATTCATAGGACCCTAAAGGCATGGGTAGAAAATTACTTAATTGAAACCACAAAGCTCTTGTGTTTAATATTAAATATTAAAGTGGAAATGAAAAAGGCAACCCTCCAGCACAGCTGCCCACAGTACAGATTGGGGAAGCATTATGGGAAAAGGTTTAGGAAGGAAGTCAAACTAAAAGTATATACAGAATATAAAAGTATATACAGAAATAAAATATACAGAAGGTAGCTTCATATTCTGAGGGTATTACAGCTGGCATGGATGCTTCCTATGCAAAGACAGAATTAGGGAGAAGTCGATGTTGGAGCCTGGGACTCTCTCCTTGGAGCAGTGTCCACATGAACCTAAACCCCTTGACACTGACCTTAAGGATAGAATGCAATTCCTCTCATAGTGTAGATTGATTTCTTCCTAAACCAGGCTTGCCCACTGACTGAGCCCTGGGATAACTCATAACCTTTCCTTGGTCTCTTGGCCTCTGTCACTTCTATTAAAGAACAATCCTTAAAACCTGTTTGGGTAGGCCTGTTGGATGAAGCTGACCTGGGTTAAGGTGGGAAATGGCCAATGAGCTTCAACCCAGAGAAGACCTCCTAGGAGCACGAACATGCCCACTAACCTCTAATCTAGTTGGAAAGTCAGAGAGCTTTTGTGGATGTGCGGTTCTTTCTTTCAATGAAACAAGGCAGAGTGTTCATATTCTCTCCATCCTCTGCTGGTTCTCTGGGACACTAAATCTGCTTCTCTCCCCAGCAAGAGAAATCAGACCAAGAACAAAAGCCCACCCTTCTCAGACAGCTGTGATGGTCTTCTTTCTGCATGTCTTGGCTTCTTTTCTCACACTCTCTGTCCCATGATGAGGAAATCTTCAGGGCCATCTCCCATCAAGCATACCAGCAAAGTACGATACAGAAAATCGCAAAGATTGAGTAGAATTAGCATATTTCATTTAATCCCAGTGGTCTTTGGGGAATCGCATTCTGTTTGTAATCCGTCTTTCCTCTGAGACCCTCTCCTCTCCTCGAAGCCATGCTTACAACAGGAATCTCACTGCTTCACTGTTGACAAAAGGAATGAGAGCTATGTTAGGAAACTGACCAAAATTGTTTATTTTTATAGCCATTGAAAAGTGGGTTTTATATTGACAAAAGCTTTTCCAGTTCTTCCCATAGAAATCCTTCTTGACTTCTCTGTCTCTCGTCATATCTCCAGATTCCACTTCTTGATCTGGGTTCCCTCTCTACCATGTTCTCCTCTTACACAAGAATGTGCCCCTTCACCCGGATTCTTATTTAAACAGCTTACTCAGAAGAAGATCTGAGAATTAATTTCTCATTGGTTTACTTGTTCTTTAATTTGGAAAGAAGGCGTTAGGAAAAAAAATAGTAAGCAAGAAAGCAAGCACTGCCTTGTCCTCAGAGGCTTTAACTCAAGGTCAAGTGCCAGGAAAGTGAGTGTCCCCAAGTGAGAGCCGAGGATCTGCTGAAGAAGAGGGACATGCTGCAGAATATTAAGCAGCCACTGAGCAGGTACACATGGGCTTTGGTCAAGATGATGTCTGCGTACACGGAGGCATTAATCTCTCACCCTAGCTCTCCTCCCCACATCCCTCCTTTTCTCTGTCATTTCAAGGGACAAGATCCATGTTTGGAGAATGTTTTCATTTGAACACACCGATGGTGTTGCACTCTCCCCAGCTCCCCTGTGCCTTAGGTACAGAGAAAACCAGTGTCTCTAAGTCTCCCAGCCAATGAGTTGTTGCTTGTCAGTTCTGAATTGTTCATAGCACATGCTATTAAAATGAGAGAAAACTCGAGTGGGAAGTAGATTCAGTGACAAGACCAGCGCTTGGTTCTGAAATAATGTTCTCCACCAAGCCAAGCCAAATTCCTGGAGTAAAAGAAAAGAGTTTAGAGGGCAGGAGAGGATAATGTTCAAATTGTTCATAATGTTCAAGATGCTCTAATTATTCTCCCTAAAACTGTTGTCCATTTCCCCCACGAGCTCTCATGGAGGGAGAAGCCTGCTGCCACTGATTGCTCAGAAACAGCTGGATTCACTTTAGAAACAGGCACAGGCTTTCTTGCAGGAAGGTACTGCCCTCAGCTCATCAAGAACACATCTCCAGACCTTAGGGCAGCTCCTCGCTGACCATCTCCATTCTCCAGTCTAAAACATTTTGAACAGAAGAACTTCATGCTCATTGTGATGGCAGTTACTCAATTAGGGAAGCCAAAGGGCACAGAGGAGAGGAGACTATATCAAGAGAATGGAGTAAGTGTAAGCTCTGTTATTTCTTCATCTTCTTCAATTTCAGCATGGCTTGACATCACAAAGTTGGGTCACCTTTGAGAGAGAAAAATCTTTTAAATAAAATTATATCTTCCCATCCTGGTGAAAACACCAAGTTTTCTAATCTGATTATTGTTTACTCCAGGAATGAAATTGGTAGATTCAATTACAAACAGGCATTTTGAAGATTGCTTTAATCTTGATTCTTACACGTATTACCATGGAATTTACTGACTCAGACACGATCCTTTAAGCTGTAAAATCTCATTAAAGGGAAATAGATCATGTGCTATGAACCAACATGGTTAAAAGCATGAAGTAATGCTCCCAAAATTCAGTCTGTCAATTCCTCTATAGCAGAAGGAAGTTGAGGGCCCAGGAGAGTAGGTGACTGAGGAGGAACAACAAGGGAAAGGAACAATGGACACAGAGAAATGGTTAACAAGGCTTGGTGTCATTTTTTTGATTTTTAAAAATAATAATAAACCCAAAGTCAATTCTCAGATCCAAAATGAGCTCCGCATTTGCCAATTCAATGTTCACTTAAATAACAGATATCCAGGGTCTAAAGTTTATTTATGTTCTTTGAAAAGGGATTGTGGTGATTTTTTTTCTGTTTTATTTTACTTTTTATTGGAATTGCATTCGGAAAACATTTGTCTGCAGTTCTTGGGTATGTTTATTCTTGCAAGGTTGTTTATCAGATGGAAAATCTGTGCCAGGGCAGTCTAGGTGCTGGGAGTCAGTGACTCACGCGCGAGGTTCATGTGTCACTGAGAGACTGAGAGGAAACTTTTCATATGCTATAGTAACTTTAAGATTGATATATATGTATACATTAACTTTATGGATGCTCGCCAAACACCTAGGTGAAAAGCAGGTTAGGTAACTAGGTATCCGAGCTTGAAGTTGAGGGCCCAGGGAGGAATTTTTTTTTAATAGCCCATTTTGGGATGACCAAAATGATCCAGTAGAGACAGGAAGTTGATGGGGCTTGGAAAGAGAAGCTGGTGGCAGGAGTGATGGCAACGATGAGTCGGAGAGCATGGAATCTGACACACAAATAGAAGGATCCATGTAGCGGCTGCTGCTGCTTTATAATAGAGGGACCGAGGTGTTGGGCACAGATACAAGTATGTAGCCAGAGCTGGGACTATGTCTGTTTTGATGGAGATTATTCAGTGAAAAACAAAGGGAGCTCACTCAAGACTGCTTCAGTGATCGTGATCGAGCCAGGCAGAGAAGAGCTGGTATTCTCTGATGTACTTCCTGCTGGATTTGATCATTCTATCTGGTTTTATGTGGAAGAGAGTTGAAATGGTCCGGAAGTGACCGTAAGGAACAACCGAGCCACCTCTAGGCTGGTGCCGTGACAAACATGTGACTGGAACGCATGCCTCTCAGTAGGGCCGCTGGAATCTCACAGAAGATAGGACAGTGACAGAAATTGCCAGGGTGTGTGACAAGGACCGTGAATTCACAGGAAGGAATGAGAGTTAACGAGAGATGGAGGACGGGCTGTTGCAGGAGGAGGAGGGCTTGCTCATCTGCCATGGAGGTGAGAGCGGCTCTCCTGAGCCTGGTTTACCGGTAGTTAGGGCTGGTGCTGGGAGTCTTTATCAGACTGCAGTGACAAGGCCTGGCAGCAGTATGTGGCACTCTGGTGGTTCATCAGTACCCCCCCACCCACCCCCACCTTTTCACTTCCACTGTCAAATTCGACTTTTGCTTATTTAATTGCTTGGAGACAAAGTTCAGTCCTCCTGCCTCAGCCTCCGGAGTGCGGGATTTGCAGGCATCTATATCCCATCCTGGTTTGGCTCTGTATGGTTTCATAGGTGTCATCAGCTGCGCCCCTGGATGGAAATGGCATCGCAACACTTTACGTCCCGACGACCGCATTTCACCATAAATCTTGCCCTTTCTGCTTTAAAAGCTTCCAACTAAGATGTTCTCCCTGCGGAAATTCGGAATTTTTTGTTCTTATTTATCTTACCGTCTGCTCGTCTTTTGAAAGAAATCTAGAAGAACAGCAAACAGCTTTGTTTCTGTCCAATCCTAGCAAGTGACAACAGTTTCCTCTGACTGAGCGTTTTTTATCCAGCATTTTCTTTTGTAAGAGAGAACAATGGGCCAGGAGCATTAGGAAATGATTGGGCATCTTTAACCACTTTAGAGGGAGGAATGTTTCGGATGATAAAGATGGGGTTAGAGAAGAAAGGTTTTAGAGGGGCTGCAGAGGGAAAGGGGGGATACTTTGAAGATAACACTGGGAAAATATTAAAAATTCAACCAAAGGAGGTGGCAGGGCGTGGGCGTGGGGGACCCACTGCGTAGCATCTGGCGATGTAGCAAGCATAAACTAGACCCTGCCTTCTCCACAACTTTCCGCCTATCTGACACCAGTGATAGACTGCTCTGATTTCATTTCCTGGGCCTATAGGAAATTAGAGTTTGAGGAGACAGTGGGTGTTTCTACTGAGCTAGTTCTCCTGACCCAACAGAATCTTGAGCAGGGGGCAGGTGAGATCATAATTGCCATGGCCAGTTCAGTTTCTCTTTCCACCAGAAACACACACCCTCCAGCTCTGGCTTATCCTTCCTGCGGTTCCTCTCAGAGATTAGCTGCTATTCACCCAGGCTCATCTAATGCCTGTCTTCAGTCCCATGTTGGAAGAGCATTACAGCCAACTCAAGGGCTTAGCCCATGATGTCTGCACCAGTGCTTCCTAGAACTCCTTTAGCAAAGGCTGCAAGAGGCTGTGTCCTGACTGCTCTAATTCCTGCCCAGCAGGAACCCAGCCTTTCAGAGGTCAAACGGACACAGCATGGCTTCCATCTACCCAAGTCCCCTACTTCTGATTGGCACAACAACGTAATTGGGTATGACTATATAAGAATCTGTGGGAAATGGCAAGTGAGGTGAAAGAAAGGAGACGGGATCTTAAGTGGGAGCTTTGTGACCCAAGGGCCACCCCAGCATTTATACCTTAGAGTAGCCATGACACTTGTGGAAACATGTCCAGGGAGCTAGCTGGAATGTTAGCATGGGGCCAGAGAAGACACAGGTGAGGGCAATGAACTCTTCTTACCTGTAGGGGAAAAATCTCTTCCAGTGCTCTAACAGTGTCGTAAGTACACGTAGCCACAATGACAGAAGCATGTCCGTGTGTGCCTGTGGGTGTGTGTGGGAGTCTGAGTGGGAGTGTGAAGGGGTGAAACACTGGACACGTGCACAGTGGCTTGGGCTGCAGTCATAGAACCACACCCCTTCCAGAGTCATTCTGGCTGGGGTAACGGTCATAGCTTCCCTGGTTTGGTGTCCCCTGAGCAGGGAGAGCCCTCAGGCTTGCCTGGACTCGGTGAGGCCAGATCCCACATTCCTCCCCTGGGCCAGCTCTCCTTCCTCTTGACTCTCAGATCCCCAATCCCATTCACTTCCAAGTTCTTTTAGGTTGTTTGTTTTGTTTTTGTTTTCTGTAAATATCGATTTCTTACTTTGGACATGCAGGGATCAATTGAGATTCTGGAGTGGGGGGAGGGGCGGATGACTGGGTCTTTTAATTTTTTTTTCTTTCTCTCTTGGATTTTGGTGTTTGAACTTGAAAAAAATACTTACAAGTATATATATAAGCAAATGACTTACCTTTAACAAACAAAATAAGTTGATTTCATTCTTTTGTTTTATCTTGTTTCTCATTGGGGTAGGGTGGGGGTGGGGGGTCTTTTGGGTGGAGGGCTTTTTTGTGAGCTGTATAGATTTCCAGTTTGGACTTGTTCAAATGATGCAGGAACAAAAATTAAAATGAATTAAAAAAAGGCAACATAAAAACAAGAAAAACCTTTGTGATGTATAAAAGCTGTACATAGTCAAAGATCCTTTCTCTTTTCTAATGGCAAATTATTTCTGTCACTTTATATTCAAAAAATAAAGAAACCTACCACAAATTATCAGGGTAAAAAAATCCAGTATCAATGTTTTTTCTTGGACTTTGTGTTTTCTTTACAGTGGTTTAGAAAGCCTTATTAAATATCTTTCTTGGGGGAACAAAAGCCTTTCCCTGCAGGGTTTCTGGCTGTCAGTGTTCCCCTGCACCATGAATCTGCCCACTGATGCCAAGATCTCTAGGTTATGAGTTAGATGAGTTTAAATAATTATGGTCCAAAAACAATCTTTTTAGCTTCCTAAAGGTTCTTTATTTCATCACTGTCAACCACATTTTGTTTTCTTTGCAATATGAAAACGAGATATATCTAAAAGTAGACAAGAATGGCACAATGAACCTGCAGGTAACACACAGCTCCTATAATCATTGAGTTATGATAATGTGTTTATTGAGTTTTTAATCATGCTTCTACTCCAAGGCCTGTGAGGTGGCTCAGCAGGTAAAAATAGTTACTGCTAAATCTGAAAACCTGAGTTCATTCTGGGGGCCTACATGGTAGAAGGAGAAAATAGACTCCTGAAAATTGTAATCTAATCTCTTCACAAACACTGTCACAAATCAGGGCATGTTTGTGTGTGTGTGCACAAACACACACACACCAAATAAATAAAAATGTAAAGAGTCCATTAAAAACAATCATACCCCTACTTTGGTTCTTCTCCATCATCTTAAAACAAGTTCCACAATCTGATTATTTTACCTACATTTCAATGAGGTACCCCTAAAGAGGAAGAATTTTTAGTATTCACAGTGCCATTACAACACAAAAATGCCACAACAGTTCCTCCACAGCACATATCTACTGCTCAGATATTTCAGAGTATAAATTTAATGTCACTTTCTAAGTTTTTTTTAAACAAAACACCATAAATTAAATACATTCCTCAAATTCCACACTCTTTCTGAAGATTATATTGAATCTATGGATTCACCTCTTGACTGTTTTTCCTCTTGGAAGGTACATGCATTGCAGTTGCTGCATTTTGTTCTATTTGGGGTTCCCTTAGCTTAATTTTGATGCTTGCATTCTCATATTAATGACCATCGTGTGGTCTGTCCTCTGTATTTTCTACAAATTGATCATTGGTTTGATGTATAATCTCATTCTTTGGAGAAATCAGAAAAGTCATCTGGCCTTCATGTTGGCCAATATAAAATGTATCTGTAGGAATTAGATAGCCAGAGGTACAAGTGTCACCCAGGTTACCAGCAGTATCCCTGGTCTAGTTACAGAGGTACCTGCTGCTTCCCATAGTCAAGAGGAAAAGCAGGACCCCATCTACTGCTGCATTTCTCCACGGTGGTGCTCCTCCCTGTCTTGTTGCAGTCCTCCCTCTGGCTATGTATGTAGATGTTGCATGATCCTTTCTCTGTATCCCAGTTTCTAATTTACTCATGTTAATAGTTTCTCTTTAGCTGTCTTGAGTGATGACATAAAATACATTTTTTTAGATTTACTCGTTTGTGAATGAGTGTACTCAGTTGTGTGTGCATTAGTACACACACACANGCATCTTTGCCCACTGACTCACCTCATTGTCCTTGGTTTTTGTTTTGTTTTGGGTGTTTTTTGTTTTGTTTTGTGGGTTTGTTTGTTTTGTTTTGGGTGTTTGTTTTGTTTCATTTGGGGGATTTGTTTGTTTTGTTTTGTTTGGGGGGTTTGTTTGTTTTGGTTTTTGACAAAGTTTCACTGTGCAGCTCAGGCAGGCCTGGAAGTCATGAAGCTCCTATTGCAGCATCCTGAGGATGCAGACTACAGGAGGATGACACTATGCCTGGCTTGTGCACTGCTTTTTAGCCTCCGTTATTAGATTCTTGACCTCTATGCTCCTTATTTGGAAATATTTAGCCACAAGGCTATAATCTACCTTTTCTTCTAAGGAAATTAGTGTTTCCTCTCTTCGAGGCAAAACACAGACCATTATCTGAATGGTTTAAACTAGTCTGACATCACAGGGGACTTTAGCAGGATAACCAGTCGTGGACTTCAACTCTCCAACATTTTATGACTTTTCCCAGGGAGATGTGGCCGAAGTCTGTTCCCCTCAAATAAGGCACTGACAAGAGACCAAAGAAATGATTCCACAGGAGTCCTTGGTATCCTGACTTTATTGGAGCTACTTAGCAACCTGGATGAATGGTTACCTACATCAGCACTAATGAAGCAAAGACACAAAACCCTGTCTCCCATGGGTAACAACTCGTAAAGCTGTGTTCCTGGGGCTCCATTTAAAGTCTCTTCTTTGAAGCAATTATTTGCTGTCTGTATAGCCATGGAGGTAGGGCTTGTGGATCTTGTCTTTCTAAGCTTCTAGGGTCCTGCCAGCCTCTTTCCTAGCTCCAGGAGGGAATACTTAAATCCAGAGGACACAGCTACAAAACATTCCACATTCAGTTTCCTGAAGCTGTCCTTACCATGCTAAAGGGACATATTTTGGTGCCGTTTTTGGAGCTTTAAAGCTGAATGTCTCTGGTGGTATCTGTTCTCCAGTTTAATGCAGTTCCTGCAGTTTCCCATGATCTCTCATCTTGGAAGGTGTTCTAGTCATCCCTGTTCCTGCCTGGCCACACATTCACAAACAATGTGATTCCACCAAATAATTGTTATTTATGTTTCAGAGCAAAGCAACCCCCGTTTTTGCTTTCCTTTCTGGTCTCAGTTTACATTCTGAGATCCCGCGGTTCCACCAATGACTAACAAGGCAGCCACAGAACACAACTGCCTACACCCCTCAACCACACATGGCTGTCAGAGCCCCAATTGTCACAATGTTTCCATCTGTGTGGAGATTAGACAAGGTTTGCATAGATCCTTCCCTGATCCCTGTGCACACAGTGCTGTTACTGTTTGTCCTGTCTAAAAGGAGTCTCAGCAATCAGGAGAGGACATCTTTTCCCTTAAGTTATATCTGAAGGATGCCATCATTTAACAAACAACTTCTGTATTCTGGATCTTTTCATTCATTAGTCATGGAATTCTCTTAACAGCATTGTTATAACTAAGGTTTGGAAAGCCAACAACTTATTTAAAATCAAGCAACCTTCAGACCAGTTCAAAACAGTGAGGCTGGTCCCCTGTGCTGTGGGAGCACATTCCACTCCTTCAGCTAATAGCCTTTAAGATACCAGCCCACTTGGGTGTGGTCTCTTATACTGTAAAAGCAGCTGTAAAGCATGCACCCACTCTGCTCTCTTGCTTCCAGCTCCTACTTCCTGCTGCTAGACTGTTTCTGTTTACACAGAGGACTGGACTGTTAGCCAGGACAGTGATCTATAAGCTTTCCCTTAAATAAATAACCCTTTTATTATTCATAATTCTGAATTGATGTGGGATTATTTTGTGACTTCTGTCATCATCTGGCACCCAATGTGGGGCATGAACCCATGACCCTGAGATTAAGAGTCTTGTGCTCTACCACTAAGCAACTATATTCTAGGTCTTTTCATTTGTTAACCATGGAATTCTCTTAACAGCATTGTTATAACTGAGGTTTGAAAAGCCATCAATTTACTTGAAATCATGCAAACTTCAGAAGTAAGACCAGTTCAAAACAGTGAGGCTAGTCCCCTGTGCCACCCTCTTAACCACAAAGCCAATGCCTCCTACGTAGATTGGGAAGGGTCAATTACACAATGAACTGGAAGTTACTCTGCAAGCTCGGGAGTACTTTGGATAGTGTAATGTAAACCATTACGTCTAGCAATGCCTTGGCATTTGCTCGCCCCATTCTGGTGCTCCATAATTAATGACTTCTACTTGGCAGCTAGTCTCAGATACTCTTGTTCCCTTCATACCCCATAAAATTTCCTTTGTTCAAATGTCACACTAGTTAGCAAGTCTGAGGATGGCATGTAGAAACGGTCTGTGCAAGCAAAAAACAACCATTTGTTCCCACAAATATTATCCATTGAGTACTTAATAATCACTAGCACTACTTTAAATAATTCACATGTCCTTTTATTAGTAATTTGTAATAATTCCAGGAGAGATCATATTTATATTCCTTGTTTATATTGATGGAAAACAAGCTATGATTAGATGACTGGTGACCTGAGTTTGCCCAACCAGCAGAGATCTGACTCATTCCAGATCTTCTTTTGGCCCAAGCCCTCACTTAAGACCTGCAATGCTCCTAAACCTTTATTTTTTGGGGGGGGAGCAGCCTTGTTTCTTGCTATTCTTTAACATCAGTCATTAATTATGGCTGCAGGGTAGAGCTGCTTGAGGAGATCTTGAAAGGACAGGAGCTAAAGTGTAGGTAAAATTCACCAGGGGATGCTGACATGGAGTCAGGACTGGGCATGAATGGTGTCTTTTAATGACAAACAACAGAATTAGAAAACTCACAGTAGGTGAAAAACTGGCACAAACTCCCACAGCCTTGTGAATGCACAGAGATAAAACCCAGAAATATTTTTACCTATTGAGTCCTTCAGAGGTGGGCCAGGTGATAGCAATTGACCTGATGAGATTGCCTTGAGCATGAAAGGGTTTGCTTCTCAAACCTGAGGGCCTGGGTTTGACCCCAGTCCCCAAATAAGAATAGGAGGAGAGAACAAATTCTAGGAATTTTGTCCCCAGGCCACCACACATGTGTCATGGCCTATAAAAGCACTCACACATACACATACACATGAATGAATAGGCAATTTTTTCAATGTGTTTGGTCTGGGAGCTGCCCCATGTATGGTTCTTTGCCTAACTTTGAGTAGCTCTGTCTCTATGCTCCCAGGCACGCATATTAGCTCGACCAACAGAGGTGCTGGAGAATCCTGGGATGCCCACCAGAAGCCATGATTTCTTACTTACCCAGAAACCTCCCTCTGGGAAGCTAGGAGTCTCCTGAAGTGTCTAGCATTCTTGATGACACCCCCAACTCTTGGGACAGTATCCATATTCTATTGCTGTGAAGAGACACTATGACCAAGGCAACTCTAACAAAAGGAAAACATTTAACCAGGGGCTTCTTTACAGTTTCAGAGTCTTAGTCCATTGCCATGTGGGAAGCATGGCAGGAACATGGCATTGGGGTAGCAGCTGAGAATTACATCCTGATCTGCAGGCATCAGGAGAGGCCCTGGGGCCTGGTGTGACACACCTCTTCCCATAAGGCCACACCTACTCCACCAAGGCCATGGCTGGTCTCTCGAACCCTTTTCATATAGTGCCACTCCCTGATAACTAAACATTCAATTATATGATCCCATGGGAGCTATTCTTATTCAGACCACCACACTTGCCCACACCTGTAGCATGATTGATAAAAACACAGAGACAGATATTGGGGTTCAACCTGAAGGTCAGAAAAGCAAAA
>LOJH01004892.1:3257-19619 GCA_001685095.1 Ellobius talpinus
GTGTGTGTGTGTGTGTGTGTGAGAGAGAGAGAGAGAGAGAGAGAGAGATATCATTTAACAAGTACATTGGTTTTTACTCACATGGTGGTAAAGTACCAGTGACTATACTAGTGAGGAACATGTCTTCCCTACTAGGTATTAGCTACAAGCAGCTACTCAGCAAGAGGTTAGGCCTTATTAATCCTTCTCCCATCAATGCTGGAATGCTGATGGGCTCAGTCTTGGGAGGGTCTTGTGTAGCCACTTCTCTTGTGAGATCATGAGCATATCAGTCATCAGTCAAGAAGATGCATCCTTTTACCTCTTCTTCTATAATCTTTCTGAATCTTGGAGGGAGTAATATAGATATCAGTGCTCTTTCATTGATTAGTGATGTCCAGATGTCAATGCTGAGGACCTATAACTTCTTGTAGAGCCTGTCTATTCTTACATGCAGTAAGCTAACCAGGTCTACAACTGCCTGTATTTCATAGCTGTCCCTTATCCATATGGCCACTACCATTATTACAACTCAGGCCTTTGTAATTCAGTTTGAGTCATTTTAATATCCTCATAGGTGGTACTCCTGGTATCGGGGTTACCTGGGAGATTTTAGACACTTTCTTCCCTCTGTTAGTAGCTCTTTTCATCAACTTCTATTAATACAAGAATATATGAAGTACTTCTTACTGTTTCCTCTACTTCACACATGGAGATTTTAAGTGTGTTTATAGAAATACATTAACACATGCTACATAACAGACCCTCAAGAAATATTCACTGAATTCATGTATATTTTAACCTGCATCGACAACTCACCTAATACTTCCTAAAGTGTAGTGTATATAATTAATTGTGCATGTATCCTTAGGGCAGCACTGCATGCAAGAACACATTCCTTAGTAATGCAATATTAGAATGATGTTCTAAATTATATCAGTATGTCTGCTCTACTAAAAGACTTTGCTTCTGCCAGTAATGTGAAGCAAAGTTTATGTGACTAACCACTTCACTGATATAGTTAAGTATCTGTTGGAATAAATAATAAGTCACTTAGAATTCATCCAAACTGCTCACCATTTCTTCAGTCTTGTTTCCCTCTAAGTTCCCAGAAATTCTCTCTAAAAATATAAAATTATTTTTAACATATTAAATACCATGTTAAATGTTTGCTTTTCTTATTCTTATTTATGTCCTATCTTCTGGTTTCTTTTCACAGTTAGGCCTTCTTAATTCTTGTGGGGTTTTTTTTGATACAACATTTAGTTTATATGTACACCTGGCTCATATTCTCAAGCTTCATGCTAAATAGGCTTTGCATTATCAATCTTCATTTTGTAACCATTCTTACTATTAAAATATAGTTCTAACAAACCATATATTAAATGTACATATATGATAATTCTGACAAATACATGCTCATTAATGAATTTAATCCAGACAATGGACTATAGTGCAATCTATACTTTATTAACATGGGACATATTCCTCTAAAGTCAGATATCTGGCAGCTGGAATTTGAACGTAGGCATGTGCATATGATACCAAAGTACTGTTCTCATCTCTATCTATCTAGTATATTTTGAGATAAGATTCCATGTAATGGTTATTTGTGACTGCTGTTTTGATTAGATTGGGAAATACCAAGAAGATTAGTATAATGAATTTCTGCATGTATCTTTGAGGGAATTTCCAGTGACAAATACTTCGTGAGTGATCTGATCTTAATGAAAGGATTAAGCCATTGATGAATTCGAAGTTGGTACTGAATAATGAGAGGTTGTGGCATTATGTAAGATGAGATTTAAATGGAGAACATCCTTGACAGCTAAATCTACTATTGACCTCTTTCTGTTACTTTTCCTCTCTTTGTTCACCATAATACAAGCTGCTTCAGTACTTGTTAACTATTATGGATTGAAACTTTAAAAACTGAGAGTAAAATAAATCTTTGCTCCAGTAAGTGTAGTACAACATAAAACTTGACTTTCAGACTCCCTAAAAATAAAATCAATTTTAAAAAGAGTCTTTATTTTATAGCATTTACACATTTACACCTACTGTATTGTCTCTCATTTGTTGTGTACTCAAATTAGGTTTGCTTATTTAGTGAACAACACTAAGGAGAGTGAATAAATTTGCCAGTTCATAGGTGTTTGTTCTGTGCCCATCTTCTGTAACCAGACAAGGCCTCAAGAAGAGGCTTTAGGACACCAACCCAGCCACAAAACCTTCAACTTACAGTTTGTCCTGTCTGTAGAGTGATCTGGGACAGGAACCTACTATAATTATCATCAGAGAGACTTCATCCAGCAACTGATGAGAAGAGATGCAGAGTCCCACAGCCAAACATTAGGCAGAGCTCAGAGTCCTGTGGAGAAGGAGGAAGAATTGAAGGAACCAGAGTGGTCAGGGACACCACAAGAACTTGGCCCACAGAAACAACAGTGTCAACTGACCAGGACTCTTCGGGCCTGATGGAAATCAGGGAACCTGTAGGGTTCCTACCTAGATCTTCTACATTTATGTTATGACTGAGTAGCTTCGTGTTCTTATGGGATTCCTAGCAGTGGAAGTGGGGCTGTCTCTGACTCTTTTGCCTGCCTCTGGGACCCGTTCTGACCTACTAGGTTGCCTAGTCCAGCCTTAATGTGATGGTATGCCCCTGACCATATTGTAGCTTTTTATGTCATGTTTGATTGGTGTCCCTGAGGGTAGGTGGAGGGTGTGTGGATTTGGGATAGCAGAGGAATGGGAGAGATTTAGAGGGCGGAAAGGGAAACTGCAGCTGGGATGCAATATATGAGAGAAGAATCAAGAAGGAGATAAAAATAAAATATGGATGGTACTCAGGACTTTTGGGTACATTTGAAAGTATTAACTTGAAATACTTCTAAATTGATTCACAATGGAAACCAGGATTTCAATTTCACAGGCATAGTTTTCCTTTAGTAGCTTACTTTCCAGGGTCAACACTGCCTAGTGCAAAATTTATTTTCATTCTCCATTCTTCTTTGTCTCTTGTGCCAGTCTCAACCTTCACTTTTGCACACACAGATACCAATATCTCAGACTAGTTACACAGACTGACTACTATAGGAATATTAAAATGTGGACAATAACAAATATTAAAATGTCTAAGCAACATTACTATTTAATGTATGTAAATTTCTTAGAACCATTTTTTTCTTTAATGATCACAATTCCTATAAATTCTTGAAAATTTTCACATAAGATTATGAATATTTCTCATATATAAGGAAAGCCCGGATTTTAATATGTGTTTCTTCTTGAATTCTTTAACAAGTCAGAGATATTTTGATGATTTAATTCTTTTAAGGTTTATAATATTGCCTTGAATCATTAGCTACATTAAAAATAAGTTTCAGAGAAAGCCTAAGAATCTATATAATTAATAAAATTAACTAATGATTCAAACCACAATTCATATTACTCCTATTTTGTTAAGAAATGGAGAACATTTAGATACCAGTGAGATATATTTTGTGTACAATTAATATTGCACAGAAGTAATTGAAACTGTGAAATATCAAAATAGCACAAACCACTGTTTTCTTCTACTTTGAAAATGTCATTGGATCTGACTCACAGTTAAACTGAAGTAAGAAGTTCTAGTTGCATGGCAGAAAGATGGTAGATAACAATTACTCTGTTTATTTTAAAAAGCTAGAATGTTTCAGCATAAAGAAATGTTATTTGAGAAATTCTATATGCAAAACCTAATTTAAACATTACACATTGTGTATGTGTATTGAAAGATTACACATCCACTGACATGCATTTTGTCTATTGATTAATATAAAGTTTTAAAATTTTGATACCAAGAAATTTTATAAGTACATAGTCTATTTTCATTTCAAGGATCTGGAAGCATAAATAAAGGGAAATTGTGAATAGAAAAAGACAGAGAGCTGTCAATGAACCAATGCTGAAAGTAAATATAGTATTTCCCTATGGAGCTAACATAACATTCTGAGTTGACCTTTGAGATTTTTAAATTTTAATTTTGCCATAACATGCAGTGGCTAAATAATGAATAGTTCCTAGTTGCTCATTAATATAGCCAAAATAGACAGACTGACCTAAGGCTGGCCTTCCAGTCAACTGTGAAGGCAGGCTTCCACATCTCATCGGTAATTTAGACAGTGCCTCACTAAATCACCAAGTAATGGTTTTATGTATCCTAGTTAAAAAGAGGCCAAGGCTTAGCTCGCCAAAGATAGAATGTCAATTGCCCAGGCTCATATTAATTCATCTAGCCCAGGGTCTTGTATTATATAATAGTCATTCTGTGCTTCCTGGCAGATAAATGACTCACTGGCAAATTCCAAAATCAGTTTACTGACATTGTAGTTGTGAGCATTGAATGTTATGGTTGATAACCATTCTCTCCATGAGTTTGAAGGAAAAAGCTTCCCATGACACTACATGATTGTTGGGATTGCAAAGGAAATTAATTTAAGTATGAAGGATCATAAAAAGCATACCAAAAAGTTAAAATCATTCAGAAAATGTGAGGCATTTAAATTTTTTGTCTAGTGTTTTTTTATTAAAATGGCACAAATTTAAAAACATCATTAAAGTCTCAAGAGTCAAATGCAAGTGTCCTGTTTATTCTTATAGTAACTCTTATTGTTGACTCTTTAATAGAAACAATGAGCCACAACACATCTTTTTGTTATAGTTCAGTTCAATTATTTCTTCTACTCTTCCCTTGCCTTTATTAATTAGAACAAGAACAGAGATATGTTTGAACTATGTCAATGCGGAGTTGAAATATACAATAAATGCACTCCAATGTTGTACTAGAAATATGAACCCATTTAATTAAAAAAGAAAATACTGACTGTATTCAAGATTGTCTTCCACTGTGTGCTTGCGTGTCTTAGCATTCATTTCTGATTGTGGAGAAAAAGCAGACAGTAGGGACAAAACTCAGTAGATATTTAGCATATTTGTTTAAAACAAGATTTCTGTGAGCTCAGAGACTATGTGTAAGATTAATATATGAGAAATGAACTCTGTAACCACTGCTAAGTCCACTATGAATTCAATTTTTTGTACTATAAGCTTCATTCAGGTAGCCTAATAGATCTGCTCAAGTGACAAGTGGTCTCAATTATTTTGAAAGAGGAAGGACTCCTATTTTAAAATGCTTTCTGAAAATAGTAACCAAAACTTAGAATGATTATCAGTGCTAATCAGGACAAATATGAAATCTCTTTCATTGTCTTTTCAAAGTTTCTGTAATGTATGGAGAAGACAAGTTCATTCAAACAACTCTTACCCAGCACTATTTTCATATGTTTCTGAATTTGAAAGTCCAGCTTTAATCAATTTTAATTTTCATCTTGAACATACATATACAATGTATCTACTTTCCCTAAATACAAATATTATTCCGGTGAAAGTTTTACACATAAATGTTTCTATATTCTGTGTTAAATTAAAATGGTCTCTTATAAAATATGACTACAACCAGATTGTATGAGTTATAATTTTATTTATTGTGAACTTTTTATGTGCTTGGAACTGTGAAAATTGTTTTTATAGTCTGTCCTATAATTATTATGAAACATAAGTTGAGTGATCTTTGGAAATCTGTCACAGGGGAATAATTTAAGGGTAGGATATATTTGTGTTTTTCTCTCCACTATAAATTTTAGACTTAGTGAGTGAGATTCAATAGCTGGAGTCATATCTGACTTTACACCATGAGCTCTCCATTCAATGCATAACTGTGTACTAGGCTGTTGTTTATCTTTGTCCAACTACATTGTTATAAATGCATTTTAATGTTTGTTGTAGATCATTAAAATATTAAATTTTGGTTAGAATATTTTCAAATTCTAATTGTATGTAACCATTAGCTTGTCTATTGATCCTTTAGGCTGTGATAGTAGTTGAGTCCACATTAGCTCACACAAGCCAATGGAAAATAAAATGATCTTCACACTAAATATCATTGACCTTGCAAACAGTGTGTGCACAATAGCACCTAAAATATGGTTTATGAAGTCCAAGTATGGTTAGTTTTTGGGAACAACTTTTTACTGTTAGCACAGTAAAATGGTACATGGGTGGGCTCTAGGTTAAGACAATATCATAGTGTTTGAATTGGTGTCAGTGCTT
This sequence comes from Ellobius talpinus, assembly GCA_001685095.1. Classification (NCBI taxonomy): domain Eukaryota; kingdom Metazoa; phylum Chordata; class Mammalia; order Rodentia; family Cricetidae; genus Ellobius; species Ellobius talpinus. The sequence continues at coordinate 9,390 of LOJH01004892.1, forward strand.
ATCATGTTATGTATAACAATCCTGTCATTTTTCTACATGTGTGTTAAAACTCAATGGAATTTTGATGATAAGTTAATGCATTGACAGCTGTCCACATAATACATTACATTTTGGGGGTTTGAGAGGTGGCATTTAATTCTGGAGTGATTGCTCAGTTTTCAATTCAATAGATGCTAACCTATTTCTCTACCTGTTGGATACATAGTCATTGCCTTGTTCTGATATGTTATCTGTTCCACTAAGTGACACCAATTCATTTATTGATTTGACGTCTTTATCAATTCCGATGGTTAGACTTGTGATTGTTCTTAATGGTAGAGTCCATAAAATGAAAAAAAAATAAGAGAAAGAATACCAGGAACTATTGGTAAATTAATGTTATATCCTCTGTTTTTATGAGTTTGATTTGGTTTTTATCCAGCTGAAAATTATATTTACCAGGGAGTTTAAGTTCTTAAAGAGTTGTTTTCAACTAATTGGTAGCTGTAAATAGACTAGAACAATAATAATACTAATTGTCATGCAATTGGTAACTATGATCATGTTCAGAAAGCAAACACATGGTTATCATTAATGAGTCATTGAGTAGAGATTCCAGTCACCATCTATTCCAATGTGTATAACAAACACCTAAGATATTGAAAGTTTATACTAACTAAATTAATTTGTGAAGGGATATAAGTGATCTACTAGCCCAGATACTTTCTCTTAGGACCAGAAAATTAAGCCTTTCCCTATGCATTTACAATATGAAAGCCCCAGATTGGTTACAAAACTCATGTAAAGATAATGATGACCATATTTCAGTATTCTACACTTGTTATCGTGAGTATTTACATTTTATTGGTCTGTTGCACTCAGGCATAAAAATTGTACAGTCTCGTAATAGCATAGATATTTTAAATACACTGAAAAAATTTTGGTATAAGTCTGATTCTTTAATATGTTTTCAGAGAAGTCCAGGGACCACAGTAACCTGGCATTGGTGATATAAGCGAATTATATAAACAAAAATGAATATATACATAGAATATGTGAACAAAAATAAAGTAATGAGGTAAAGGAAATTTTCATCCTGTCACCTGGTTAATGTTTCCTCTTTGTAGCCCAGTCATTGGTCCTAGTAATTGTTGAAGGATTTATGACCAATTAATCTATTGCCATATGGTTATTACTATGCATAGAGTTAATTTTATAACTATAAATTAGGACAGAATGAAAGACAGTATTACTTATGAGCAGATAAAGGGCTGGGTAATGGCTCAATGGCAGAATAATTCTCTAGCATGTACCAGGCCCTGGGTTTGAGTCTCAGACTGAAAAATATACAAAACCATAATATGTCCATAGAAGCTCGCCCAGCTGGAGAGATAATACAAATATATGACACCCTGACAATTCAGCACCGTGAGCTTGGGAGGGATGAAGTTCAGGGGTAAAGTGGAGTCTTACCATGTGTAAAGTCCTGGCTTAGATGTTCAGCACTGCAGAAAAGAATAGAAAAATCTTGAACAAAACTTAGATGTCATGAGTTAGTATGATATAGCAAAATGCAATATACTCTTTATTAGGCTTATGTTTTCAGTTTATACCAGAGTATTGAAATGTATGTTTTTCAAACTTGTATTCATATACTTACCATATTATCATTACTATCATTGTTTTAAAAGAGTTTCTGAAGAAGAAAATGTAAAATAATAAAAGTTAGAATTCACTGCATACTTAAAACTTTTACATGTGGGAAAGAATGAGACAAATGTCTATGTTAAGTAAATGTAAGATTTGGCTTCCTTTCCCCTTGAAATTCTCTATTTATTTCAAAGCTATAAGAGTGTTTATGCTAAATATGACCCATTTTCTAAAGTGTGAATTATGTGCTAATACCAACTATTTTAATATAAAATCAGCCAAGGTGCTTTTGATTTCTGTCTAATGGATATTCTCATAAATAAAATAAATAAACAGCCCTGCTTTGTGTCAGTATTCCCCGTTTCTTGGAAGACTGAGGCAATGAGATCTTAAGTTCAAATACTTCCTGGGCTATAGTGTGATCTCAGAGCCAGTCTGAGTATGGTGCAGGAAAAATTGTCTATATTCTGTCGATTATGTTTTAAATAAACACTGATTGGCCAGTAGCCAGGCAGGAAGTATAGGCAGGACAACCAGACAGGCAGTAGAGGTGGGTCAATGAGAACAGGAGAATTCTGGGCAGAGGACACAGTCCTGCCCAGACACAGCAGAAGGAAGATGTGACCTACCCCGCTGAAAAAGGTACCGAGCCATGTGGCTAATGCAGATAAAAATAATGGGCTAATAAAAATTATAAGAGTTAATAAGAAGCCTGAGCTAATGGGCCAATCAGTTGAACATTAATAAAGACCTCTGTGTGATTTTCTTTGGGATTTGATGAATGCGGGATCCAGGCAGGACAGAAACCCTGACAACATGAGTAAGTTACTAACATCGATTTTTAAATAAAAAGCAAAAAGAGGGATACAAATATAGCTCAGTGATAGCACTTTTGGCTAGGATGAGTGAAGTCCTAGGTTCAGTTACCAGTGACATATACACATGATGGCTGGTGGGGTGTTAATTAGCATGAAAAAATACTGTCTTTATTCTAAAATTTATCATTTAATGTTTCTATATTAAATTTACAATGAAATCAAACAATGAAAGTCAAGTATAAAAACAGAAGCATACACATGATTTATGTCTTCCATTGTATTCATGAACCAGCAGTAGGTGCTCGGAACATGGAACGTTGTGTGTTCCAGTTTTGTTTGGTCATGTTTGGAAGGGAGTCAAGTGTAAACAAGGCAAATACATTTTATTGCTTGCCTGCATTCACTATTATAATACGTTATACACTTGTTTTAGCAGATCTACCAGTTTGACATTGGACTAAGTAATGTGTGACAAAAGCTTGAATCACCCATGGAGAAATTAGTTTTGGATGGGATGAATTTTAGGGGCCAAGATTTCAGTATTTATTGAAGTCATCACTGAAGACTCCAAACCTTTTTTGAACTTTGTATAAAGTCTGCCAAGGTTGGCTAATTGCTTCCCACTGACTAACAATTATCTATCAAGACAAATATGTAATGTCCACTTAGGGAGCACAAACTGTTAGCACTGAGTACACACCATGAAATATGATGTTGTGAATTCTTAGAATGGACAAATAAAATGTCTAATAGGAAATTCAAAAACATTCCATTAACAATAAACCATAATATATCATTTTATATAATGAATTATAGAGCTCAGACATAAGATTTTCCCTGAATAGGAAATGGATCTTACACTGTAGATTTGCCATCAAGCATAGTATTCATCAAGTCTGCAATAAATACAAGGTGAATAGAAGAGTTGTTAATAGTCTAAGGATAGGCCAGGTGGTGGTGGCACATGCCTTTAATCCCAGCACTCGGGAGGCAGAGGCAGGTAAAGCTCTAAGTTCAAGGTCAGCCTGGTCTACAAGAGCTAATTCCAGGACAGGTTTTGAAGTTACAGGGAAACCCTGTCTCAAAATAACCAAAAATAAATAAATAAATAAAAATGTTTAAGGATGATAATGCAGAGCTCTATATCAACCGCTATAATGAGGTACATTTATATTCCTGATGCTTTTTAATAAAAGATCTTGATTCATAATTCGTGTGTATGTGTATGTGTATGTGTATGTGTGGGGTTAGTATGTGCATGTGAGTTCAGGTACCCCCAGAGTGCAGAAAATAGTATCAGGTCTCCTGGAACTGTAACTGCACATGACTGTCAGTTACCTAGCTTGGCTGCTGGTAACCAAACTTAGGTCCTCTGTAAGAGCAATGCACATGCAAAACTTTTGAGATATTTCTCCAGCCTTAACTGCTAATTTTTTAACTTGTACATTTCACGGGTACCTCAGTTTGTCTCATTTGTTAAAAATAATTTGAACAGAAGATTTAAAATATGCTCTTTCCCCCCTCAAATAGCAACCACACTATATTTTCTAAAATCATTAAGCAAAGCAATTTCCTTCATGATTCTTCTATTTTTTATGTTGTCACTGATACATTAAAATGACAATTTTATCTTAGGTTCTTATTTATTGAAAAGGGAAATAAGACCATGGCAAGAAACCAACTGAGTGACATTCCGAAACTTTGGAAGTCTGTCAAAGTTGCTTTTAATTCAAGTGGTACTAAGAATTTGTGGGTCACTAGGGCTATAATTATGCCATAGCAAAATAACCCCTTCACCGTTTTGTTTCTTGCCCTGTAAATCTGAGAAAGTCAGAAACAACATGTTCCGATTTGTAAGATTTTATTCATAGTATGTTTCTCATCATTTGGGAAGTGTGTGTGTGTGTGTGTGTGTGTGTGTGTGCATGTGTCTCAAACAATGATTAAAATAAAAAAAGGTGGTGAATAATTAGGATGGGAGTCAGTTATTTGGAACCTGTTCCAGAATTCTTATGCATAAGTTTTTAAGGCTTAAAAATCATTATTTAGATACCTCCCACCCATACTCATAAGGCAATATACTTGGGCAAGGTTTCTGATGACAATTCATAAGAATTTTCTTTAGGTTGTGTCAGAAGTTATTATTTGTGTGGAAAAATGCATTACACCTCTAAACTCACAATAGCATTGTTAGTTAGAAATGCCTTTTTGAGGTAAAACCTTGTAATGCAGGTCAGCCATCAGGAATGGGGTAGGCTATGACACCATGATGTGACAAAGCATACCAGATGACAATCATTGCACTCCCTGGGCTGTTTTCAGTTTCTGTCTTTCTTATCATTTATTTCCATGGAAAGTGCACTAGGAACAGTCACTTTGGCTTTTGTCACAGACTACCTACAACCATTTAACCCCAAAAAACTATAATGCCACTTTATGCACGATAATATTTGGACTCCCTTACTGCACTATCAAAGAGTTTTAGAATATTTGCTTGTGTATTAAAATAAATGTAATTTTAATAAATCATCTGGAAAAGTTAACACTGTAACGTTAGCTATGAAGATTCAAAGTGTTAAACTTAGCATAAATTTAACATTGATTTCTGGCATGAATTAAAACACTAAGCTATAGAAATACTTCATCCTCAAAGACTCAAAGAGAGAAAAGTCAGTGAAACTTTCTTGGGGAGCATGAGCATAATACACCAGAATAATGCTGCCTCTAAAATCTTCAGTTGCCATACATTTAATCTGGCATAGTCAAGCATTTGTACTTTCCTTTGGTTTCATTATATGATCCATGACCAAAAGATGGTATTCATCTCTTCTGTACCGTGTTAAAAATGTGAATGATTCTCTTGGCCTACTGATGGTCAAAAAGGCCTACTAAAGATACTCCTAGTATTGTGTCTGAGTTAGATACACTGCCACCTTTCGGTTTTATGTCCCGTTGACATAATTTTTTTGGATTTTGGCAAGGATTTCTTTGATAATTAATGTTTTTAAGTTTAATTCAGACAATTCAGAAGGAAACAGAAAAACATAAGCACCCAACACATTGTAAAGGCTTAGTAAAGATCAGTTCTGTGATTTACACACTCTGTCTGGGACCTTCTGGCTACTCCTGCTCTGAGAACTTTGCAGATGTCTCTAAGGCAGAAACACGTCAACACCTGCCAGCGCAGAAATGGTGAGTCTGTTACTTCCTCCAGGAGTGGACAGTGAGTGCTCAGGAACTGTCTGAGGTGTGAAGGAACAGTGGCAAAATGTAAAGATGGACTTGCACTCACATATTCTGCCAGAGAAACTTGTAAATTGTCCTTCCGGGACAATTTTCTTATTAAGCATCTTTTCTATTACAAAAAAATTAAACATAAAGATAAGAAAAGGATTCATTATTAGTATTATGAAATAAACTTTCTTATAGTCTGATGTCAGTATTTCACTTTGCAAATAACAAAAGAAATAAAAAAAACTCTGTGGTATTTCATTCACTTTAAAGTTTTGAAGTGGTATAGGAACTGGGTGACAAGGCTCAGTGATTAAAATTTGCCTGTACTGCTCTTTCTGGGAACCCTACATAGGTTCCTAGCCCCCACTTTGGATGGCTTATAAGAGCATGTGACTCCAGGTACAGGGAACATAATGTTTTCTGCTGGCCTCTGAAGGCACTGCACTCACAATCACAGATCTGCATATAAAAACATGTGCATACATATCTTTTTAAGGTTAATAATGACAAAATAATGGTTATAAAAAGGTATAGGGTTTATAGCATAGCTCAGTTATAATGTGTTTCTCTAGAACACAAGATGCCCTTGGCTCACTTCCTAGCACTACAAAATGTATAAAACCCAAAAGTTTTGAGTTATTTCTAGTCAGATAGAACCAAAATTATCCTTTCTATCATTAACTGTTTTCTAAAATCGGGACTGCCAGTATTTGTACAGTAATACGCAAAGAAAAAATAGAATATAGATTTCAATTCTGAAAGATCTATTTTTCTATGACATGCTTTACAGAATCTTCAATTATTTCCTTACATTGCATGTCTACTGCATGAAACAGAAAATAAATGATGCAGTATATAATTGGCGAGAGCTCGAACTGTTCATAACATCCTGGTATAGAATGCACTCACACAGAGTGAAAATGGATCATTGAAGTAATTTTTTTATTCATTGATTGTAGTTCTGTGAATAGGACATTGTTGAGTGAAAGCATTGCTCTTGGGGAACTCCACTGTAATCCAACAGCTCAGCAATATTTTGTAATGTGCATTTGACAGTTTTTCAAAGTATTCCCAAGTCTAACTTCATAGTTAGCTTGGTAAGGAAGGACTATTGTTCCTGTTTCGATGTAAATGTGCTTTGAAAAAATTTCATTTCTAGCTTGCAATATTTTACTTTTCTTTTTCTTTCCCCATTTAAAAAATGTAGTAAGGAATTATGCTGGTCGAGGGAATGATTTCATGAAGCCAGGGAAACTGGCTAGTTTTCCTATACCAGGCACATTTTTTCTCCTGTTGAATGGATTTTAAATCCAATTGGACACTTGATGGTTGCCATCAAATGTGTTACTTGCTGCAACTCTATACATATCTTGCCATGATGGTAATTATTGGGGTTCATAGATATTTAGCTGAGTAGGACTGTTTAATTGCTTCCCTCCTTTGTTAGCTTGCATAAACACACACACACACACACACACACACTAATATAATTTAAGAAAAAGAGGCTATCAACTTGAGAGTGGGAATGGAACATGGGAGGGGTGTGAGGGAGGATACCTGTGGGGGTTGAGAAAAAGGAGAGGGAAACAAGTGATGTAATTTGATTTCAATTAAAGACAAGTTAAAAGTAGACAAAAATATATTAGTCTTTGTTTTAAATAGATTTAAATTGCAGTAGTGGTTCCTTAAACTTAACTTTAAGTTTGTTTTCCATGTAGGAACTCTCACGTTTTTTCAAATAAGGTAGCTATTCCCAAATGATTAGTGATTTTATGTTCTGTTCTCCAGTCACTTAATAGGAAATACACACAATTGGGCACACTATTAGAGCAGTCAGTAAATCTGCCCTGCAATTATTATAAATATATTTCTCAATATATATGCTAATAGTGCAGTTAGGAATATTAACGATAAGGAAAACAATATTTCCTAATGAAGGGTGCACCTAGTTTCTTTTCTTTTTACCATAACCACTTGCATATATATTTGTAATATTCACATTCACAGGGCCAAAGGAAGAATGCTGTGTTTCTTCCCTGTCTTTTCTCGCCACACAATTGTGCAAAGCAAAACTCTAGAACAACTTGAGCTCTGTGTTTTCTGCTTCTCCAGGTTCAGCTCATCAGCCTCTTGTTGACTCTTGCATCACAACACTCCAGGGGAAGCCACTAACTCCCTTTACTTATGGTGTCTCACTTTGTTTTTACTTGACAAGAAACAATTACATATTTGCATTGTGCTCTGTGTCATGATCAAATTAATGTTTTTACAAATAAGGTATATACATCACCTGAAACAGTGTTTTTGTAGAAAAATATGCTAAAAATTCTCTCTCTGGGTTATTTTGACACATACAATAAAATATTGTTAACTCTTGTTACCTTATTGTACAATACACAGAATCTATTCTTTTTTATAAGTGGAATTTTGTGCCCTTTAACCAACCTCTTCTCATCCACTCTTTTCCTGCACTTAGAAATAGCTTCTTAGCTGTGGTCTACCTTCATTCTTGATGCTGCACATTATAAATTAAATCACCCATTTCTTTCATAATTTTTTTAGCTACATCTACCCTGTATATGGAAGTGAACATCTGTATCATGGCCTCTGAATATCCTCTCAAAACCATATTCCACCGAATGCATAAATCATTCATAAAATTTTAATATGTATTGGGCTGTAGACCTGGCACAGTGGTTAAGAGCAATGTCTGTTCTTCCAAGGTCCTGAGTTCAATTCCCAGCAATCACGTGGTGGCACACAACTTAGATCATGAAACCCAATAGATACGAGTTAAACAGAACTGTCATGTACAGGCTGTCTATACATGCCTTAGTATTGCCAGGGCATAAATTTCATTGTTACAAAGAACATTTCAAATTTGTTACCTAAAGAGAAATTCAAGCTACATTTCCTGATCAAAATACAGGAAAATCATGAATAAATAAGAACAAAAAATATTTATCTCCTCTCTGTACATCACTCAAAAAAATTCAAAATCATACTTTGGGCAAAGAGGTACAACAACAAAAGATGATTTTAAAAAATATTGACAGTGTGGTCTGGGGGGATGTTTAAGACATTAAAACATTTGCCAGGCCTGTATGAGGACTAGAAGTTCAGGTCTCTAGAACTCATGTAAATGCTGAGGGGGCCATCTCTAATTCCAGCCTTAGAAGACAGACACACTGGATATTCCCAATAAGTTGCCTAGCAACACTAACCACATTGGTGAGCTCTGGGTTTGATTGAGAGATCCTGACTTATTGAAAAAAGAAGAGGCATCAATGATGACTCCTGACATCAACCTCCAGCCATGACATGCACGTGCACACATATGCCCACACATATGAACATACATGCATGCTGTACACATACATGGAATACAGAAAGAACAACCATATTGATAATGGAGCTTCTACACATGTGTATTGTTGTTATTATTAAGTGGTAAGTAGAATTCCAATCAGAGATTAAAAGGCACAAAAGGTTAAAATATAAGAATTAAGTTCTCCACAAATGGGAAAAATATGCTCAAAGATGAAAAAAACAAAATTGAAGACAAAATAAGAAACAAATGTGACACAAAATTAGCAAAATTAATGACTGAAAATATACATGCTTTCAAAACAGCTGAAAAATGAAAATGACATGGGCTGGAGAGATCACTAGCCGTTCTTTCAGAGGTCCTGAGTTCAATTCCCAGTAACAATATATATCCTGTCTCACATCATCCATAAGGAGATCTGGTGCCCTCTTCTGGCCTGCAGGCAGGCATGGAGGCAGAATACTGTATACATAATAAACACATAAAATCTTTTAAAAATTAAAAAAGAAACAATATATTTTAAAAAATAAAGATGATATTAAGTCAAATGCACTATGTTGGTAAGACAAGAGAGCACTTCTGAAGGTTCCCAGCCTGTTTGCTGCAACTTTGTTGTAAATTTGAAAACGTAAACAGATGTCTAGGAAAATCATATTTGATAAATTTAATCCTATTGCACACTAATTTTCATAGATGAAACAAAGGAACTGATTAAATAACTGTGTCAACAAAGGGCAAATATTAAATGAATTAACCAGAGAAATCTATCCTTCTTTTGTTTGCTAGTTGGTTTCCCCTCGCACCCACCCTCCGTGTGTGTGTGTGTGTGTGTGTGTGTTGTACACACATTTTTTATGTGAGTGTGATGGCTAATTTTGATTGCCAGATTGACTATAACTGGAGTGAACTATAATCCAGAAATGGAGGGCATACTTGTGATATGAATCTTGAGACTGGAAGACACACCTTTAATCTTGAGACTGGAAGACACACCTTCTCCTGGAATCCTGTGTAAGAACAGCCTGCTTGCCCTCTTGGATACATCCATTTCTTCTTCGGGATCCCAGCAGACCAGTTGAGACACTCAGTCTAAGCCGCTACTAGATTCTTGGATTTTCCATTCATAACTCGCCATTGTAGAACTGCAGCCTGTAAGCCATTCCAATAAATTCACACACACACACACACACACACAGAGAGAGAGAGAGAGAGAGAGAGAGA
>LOJH01004892.1:19683-35295 GCA_001685095.1 Ellobius talpinus
GAGAGAGAGAGAGAGAGAGAGAGAGATCTATAGAGATTAATTCCATAAATTCTGTGAGTCTCTCAAGGGCCCTGACCAATACAGTGGGAATGGAGGCTAGAAGAAAATGTTAGGTGACCTGCTCTATCACTCTCTGCATTCTTCCTTTGAGACAGAATCTTTTATTGAATCTGAAGCTTGGCTTACAGAAAGGAGGTTCCCAGGATCCTTCTGTCTCCACCCCCTCACAGCCCTAGATCTCTGCCTCGCTGCAGCTTGGACGTTAAAGGCATACACATGGCAACTCCAGGCATTTTAGGTGGGCGCTGAGTCTCAGTTCTTCGTGCTTGCACAGCAAATACACTTCCTCATTGAGTCATCTCTCCAAGCCGTCTGTCAATCTTTCAAAGACAAGATCATCTTGATACCATGAACGCTAGTCAGAAATGTAATAAATGCTTTTTAAGATTTTATTACATGTGTTACTGAGGTAGTGTGTGCTACAGCTTGCTATGATGTAAGAGCACAGCTCCCACAAGCCAGTTCTTCCACTATGAGTCATGAGAACTGAATTTAGGCCATCAGACTTTGGTTCCCTTACCTACTGAGCCATCTCATTGACAAAAGTAGCATTTTTTAAATAAATTCTTTTTGATGATGTTAGTGTACTATTGATATCAAAATTACACTGACTGCTTATAAAAAGCTATATATACAAAGCTAATGAAAATAAGTTTGGAAAAAATAAGATAGAGGCAAACACAATGCAAATTATTACAAATAATATATAGTGATTCTGTGGTTTTCCTTCTAGGAATATGATTATTCTTTATAACAGAATTGTATAAAAGAATTAAAGGAAGCAAAAATTTACCCCATGGATAAACCTTAAGAGAAAAGTTGTGTGATCATTTACATGAACATTTAAAAATACTTCAGCAAATTTCAATGTAAATACTTTCAATCACATTAAGAAAATAGTTGGTGTAACTCATCATGAAAACATGCAAATATTCCATTGAGATTCAAGGTCAGATTTCTATAGAAGGGTGAAATCTTTAGGATTATTTCTATGAAGGTGAGATACACATATAAAGCTATTTGGTTTGTATGACAATAAAATGCCAATTCTGAGCTGGACTTGGTGTTACTCCAGTAACACCAGCATGTAGAAGATCAAGGCAGGAGGATTGTGAGTTTGAGGAAAGAATGAGAACATGGTGATTTGGGGGCAGGTCTTTCATTTATCAAATGAAAGAAGGCAAATGGTCATTTCTGCTCACACTAATATTTAAAATTAATACAGCTTCATTTAAAGCAAGTAGTTTTCATATTCTTGGTACTTAATTTGAAAGAACATGTAACATCATTTTAAATTACATGGAAATGTAGAAACCACAAATAGCTGGGAGTGAAAGATCCATGGGAGGACATCAGCTCAGCTAGAAACTGAAGCATCATAAAGCCTTTGTAATTAAAACATGTGGTGCTGGCAAGTGAACAGAGAGGCACGTGAAGGGAACAGATGGTTCAGATAGACTCAAGTACAAATTAAACCAAATGCATAAGAAAGGCAATATCTTTGTACTGTATATTAATTGTAGTGGGACAGTTGAATGGGCACTTAAAGTACAAAATTAAATACATATCTCTTGTCATATCCAGAATATACATCAAGTGGCTTGGAAATCTATTAAAAATGGAACCACACATTATAGAAGAAAGTGTATTAATTACTTGTATTTTTGACTTTCTAAATATTACTTAAACTTTAAAAGCCACTTAAAGGAAGACTGAAATATTCAGCTATATTAAATAAGATTTTGAATAGATAGCAACAGAACTGAGTAAATATTAGGAACATATTGAAATATCTGTATCAATTAAATTAGTCATTTATTAGTTTTTTTCATATTTGATTGATACAAGGTTTCTTATAGCCTAGGGAGGCTTTAAAATGTCTAGGCAGCTGAGTATGATTGAAAATTTCTATCATTCCAAAGTCTGCCTCTCAAGTAACTGGCAAAACCAAGTAAGTATGTATGCAGGACATGAAAGCAAAAGAGAGACTAGAGGTAAAAAGGAAATTATCAAGAGACAGAATGGGGAAGTGGACAGAGAGGGAAAGAGAGTAAAGAGATGATTATGTACCAAATACATGACATACTGAAAAGCAACTGTATTCTTGAAACTTGTCACAAAAAGCATGTGACAATAAAAATTAAAGGGAAAATTTAAGCAAATAATATAGAACATTGCATGTAAGACAACTGACATTAATTTCTTGAATTTAATATAATGATAGATAAGAAATAGAAATGATGGAGACACATAAGGGCAAAGGATACAAATGAAATCAGTCTAGTTCAATGTAAGAGGGGATACCGGATCAAGAAAGAGGAAGAGGACAGGCAAGAGGAGACACCAAAGTGGGTGAAAGTTCAATGAAACCCAACTTTGACTTCCATCCCTGTCTCACATTGGAAAAGCAAATTGTAGTGGGACTCGCCTGTAATTTTCCATGGATATGGTAAAAAGGGAGTAGGGACAGGAGCATAAGCCCCACGTTCTCAACAATAACTAGAGAGGCACTGCCTCAAAGCAGCGTGGAAGGAGAGAACCAGCTCCTGAAAATGGTCTTCCATGTGCACATAGTGCCAGCTCCTTTCTCTCCACACACACTATTAAAGGAACAGGAAACTGAAAAAGGAGTGAGAGACCAAAGAGTTTTTTTTCTTTCTATCAAATGTTAAATAGTAAAGATAATAATTTTGTGATTATTCATGATAGTGTTATTGATTATTTGCAAAACAATTGAAAACAATAAATGAAAAATAAAATGTCATGGTGTTTACAATTTTCAAATGTGGCCAGATGAGGAAAGAACAACATGAAATCAGCAAAGGCTGTGGAAATATTGATAAAGAATCAAAAGTGAACATTCTACCTTTCATTTTTTATTTTTTATAGAAAATAATTTTTTTCATGTAATATACTCTGATCATAGTTTTTCATTTGTAATCTCTTTCCAGATCCTCTCCACCTCCCCACTCCTCAAATTTCAGACTTTTAAAGACAAACAAATAAATAAAAAAGATACAGTTTAAAAAAAACTAACAAATAAGAAACAAATAATCCCAAAAATGGACTTTAAAAAAGCATGAGAAATGCATACAAAGGAAGACAAACACACATGCATAAAACACATAAAAACTCAAAATTAGAAAATACAATAGACAAGTAAGATATAAAACATTGTCAAAACAAAGCAATATGGAGAAAATTCTCCTAAAATACCTTTGAGTTCATTTTGTGTTGGGGATCGTAGCTTGTGTCTACCTCTCCATCTCATTGCTGGAACCACACACATCTGTATTGAACCTGTGAAGACCTTGTACATACTACCACAGTCTGAGTTCATTTGCTCATTTGTCCAGTTCTGTCTGAAGACACTGTTTTCTTGTTATCATCCATGGTTCCTTGGGCCCTGGGGGGATTTTTGGATGAAGATATTCCATCTAAGACTGGCTGTTATAAGGTCTCTCACTCTTTGCACATTGTTCAGCTGTGGGTCTCTGTGTTAGTTATCATCTAATGCAGGAAGAAGCGTCTCTGATGGTGCTTAAGGGAAACATTGATCTTTTGGTATACGGAATGTGGTTAGGAGTGATTTTATTGCTACATTCCTTTAGTAGAACAATTTTATTTGGTTTTTGCCTGGGTCCATGGTCTATCTAGTCTCAGATTCTTAGACTCTTGACAATGTCAGTCATGAACTTTATATCATGGAGTGGGCCTTAAATCCAATCAGATATTGGTTGGTTGCTTCCACAACATTTGTGCCACAAGTGCAGCAGCTTATCATGCAAGAAGGTCACCATTGTAGATCAAAGGGTTTGTAGCAATGTTTGTGTTTACCTTTCTCATCTGAAGGTATGCAGAGTACTTCCAAGTACCATGAACTCTAATCAGAAGGCATTAAGACTAGTTAGACTCTAACCCAACTTCTCCAGGTTCAGTGAGATATATAGGTGATATATTTGCCAATGGGGCTTTACTATGAGTTAATTGAGAGCAGACAATAGCGATGACATTACTTGAGTTGTTTGGGGATTTCCACTGGGCCCCTTTGGCCAACAATTCAATTAAATATGACTCATTCCTGGTACTGGAGGTTTCAATTGGTGTCAAGAAACATTTCGTTTTAACTTTCTCTCCCTGATTATTTGGTAAATCCATATAGATTTCTTTCATATATGCATTTTAAGAAGCTTCCAGTATAGTTGGTTTGCATATTACCCCTCAAATAACCTTTAGTGTTGCTGTCCTTCCCCATATTCCTTCCCTTACTCTCCTCATTCCACCCCATCTCTGTTTAATCTTTTTGGTCCTGTATTCCACCTCTTTCTCTCTTCTCTCTCTCTCTTTCTCTCTCCCTTGATTTTTCAAGACAGGGTTTCTTTGTAGTGTTTCATAAGAACATTAAGAAGATTCTCCTTGGTAACTTTATCTTCAGTCTTGCACTGGGTGTCTCTTAATATTTCCTTTGAAAGAATGAAATAATGAAAAAAATCATTACTAGCGTAACTGTGGATTGAAATGACCCACAAGTCTCTGCTTTAGCATAACAATTAACCATTAGATATAAAATTTTCAACCTATAAAATATTATGCCTTCAGTGACTCAAAATACAGAAAAATAATTGAGTTTAGATGATTTTCCTCCCAACACCTGCTATTGCCAATGACTGCTGGATCATAGTGAAATTATCTGTTCTCAATATTTATTTTAACTTAAATCATTATATTCAATGCTTCTAAGACTTTCAAACCCGTTGATCATTGCTATTATAGAATACCATAACCCAAGAAACTTAGAGAAGAAAGGGTTTGTTTTAGCTTATGCTTCTATCCATATTGACAGGGAGAGGAACATGGAAGCAGGGTGCCAAAAGAGGAAGTAATCACATCTTCAACTCCATATGGAAAGGAGATTGAACTAGAAATAGG
The DNA here is from genome assembly GCA_001685095.1 of Ellobius talpinus. NCBI lineage: Eukaryota > Metazoa > Chordata > Mammalia > Rodentia > Cricetidae > Ellobius > Ellobius talpinus. The sequence continues at coordinate 24,673 of LOJH01004892.1, forward strand.
AGGAGGCAACAAACAGTGAAAGCCTACTGCCAATGACATACTTAATCTAACAAGTCTTCATGCCCTAGAAATTTCATAGCCTGCCCAGACAGCACCAGCAACTGGGAGCCTGAGCCTATGGGGAGCATTTCCATCCAAACCACGACCTTGACCAAACATTTACGGTTCCTTTCATATCATCTTCTAACTCAGTCCTTCATTCCCCATTTTGTAAAGGATCTGAACTCAACTGATGGTACGATATTGAGAGCAGAGAATTTATAATGCTTATTTCAAAACTCTACGTAGAATTAATAATTAATCTTTGCAATAAGTACAAAGTCATTTGCTATAATTCTGCTTCATCAATGAGGAAAACAAGGCACAGATCATTAAGCAATTACTCACTATCATACACTTTGGGACTAAGTGCTGTGTTAAGACAACAGGCCACCCAGGCATAACTTGAAGGCAAAAAGCCTGCCAATAGGTTCAATCTAGCACCTGATATGTTACCAGCCTGGCAACAGAAATGTCTGCCATTCTATGTTGGCATCCTGCTATGTGACAAAGGGCTTATACCCTGTAAGTATTTGTCAATTGTATTGTTTTAATAAGATGGTGATTGGCCAGTAGCCAGGCAGGAAGTATAGGCAGGGAGACCAGAACAGGGGAATTCTGGGTAGAGAAAAGGCTCAGTCTGCAGTCCTCACCCAGATGCAGAGAAAGCAGGATGAGAATGCCTCAGTGATAAAAGGTACCAAGGCACGTGGCTAACGCATACAAAAATTATGGGTTATTTTAAGATGCAAGAGTTAATAAGAAGCCTGAGCAAATATACCAATTGGTTTATTTATTTATTTATTTATTACATAGTGTTTCTCTGTGTAGCTTTGGAGCATGTCCTGGTACTAGCTCTTGTAGACCAGGCTTGCCTCGAACTCACAGAGATCTGCCTGCCTCCACCTCCCAAGGGCTGGGATTAAAGGCATGTGCCACCACTGCCTGGTTGCCAACGAGTTTATAATTAATGTAGTCTTCTGTGTGTTTCTTTGGGACTGAATGGTTGTGAGACTGAGAATGAAAGAAATCTCTGTCAACAGCATCCTTATCAAAGCCCTCATGCCATGTATCCCCAAGCACTTTCAGGTAGAAAATGCTAACTCTGAAGAAGTGAAAGTCTTTAGTGAAAGCATATGTATTTGTTAAAGTGCTACTTAAAGTAAAGGCTCAACTAGGCAACTTTGTTTTGTGGTCCTCACATGTTCCTATAGTAAAATAAAAGATATATACTATTCAAAAGGCAGAAAAAATTGTGTCAATATTTTGAAGCATATTATGTTTTAAATACACTAGGTTAGAACAAAATTTTATTAAAATACCAAAAAGGTTTTATAGTGAAGACAGTAAAGTAATTTCCAGGGCATCATATAGATAGGCCTTCCCTTGCTCTCTATTATAGACAACACAATCACATTTCACTTTCAAACTTAGTATATTAACCTTAAAAACATCACCTTGCTACTAATAGACCCCTGAATCCACCTTGGCTCTGCTAATGATGTAATAGCCATAATAAGTAAGATTTCAGCTTTTAAAATATGTATGCCATGGGTTCATATGTAATACACTGTCTCCTTATAGGGAGCATTTGTAGAAACAACCTAAATACTTATTTGTAGTGGTTTGCTTGATAGCTCAAGGGTAAAAGTGAAAGTTTATGAAATGTCTTAATGAAGTCATAACAAAGGGTAGATGGGTATTCTGTATGTTGATGCCTAAAATTTGTATCATAAAAACCTTTTGCACCATACATAGCCATACATATATAAATATTCCTTGCACTCAAATATGTTACAAAATATATAGGAAACTAGTCCTTAAAAACTTATACAGACATACACTGCAGTACAAGTTGCCCTGAAATAATATTTGTATGATATATTATTATGATCTTTATAAGTTATTTAGAAAAAGGGGGTTATAGGGCTGTAATTTTAAGAGAATATAATATTAAACCTATAATATCTAGTTATGAAAATAGGAGTGTAATTATTTCATAACCAAAGGTCACAAAATGAACATTCAACTAAAAGGAAATAATAAGACTTCTTTATTGGAGAGATTAACTTGTGTCTCCAGAAAGCAGAATTATTTTTGTCTTTCTATTTGTAAATTTATTTATTATTTTATGTATGTGTCTTGCATATGTGCATATATATTTATGTATATGTGTATGCATATGTGTACACATGCATTTATGTTTGTATATGTATGTGTGTCTGCATGCATGTATGTATATGTACATATGTATGCATGCTTGTATATATGTAAACCACATATATATCCACATATCCACAAAGGCCAGAAGGCATTAGTACTGGTACTGGAGTAACAATAGTTTGCGAGATACCAGGCAAGGATTGAAAACCCATTCTCCATCTTCTTTGAGAGCAGCAAACTCTTTAATGAACTATCTCTCCGGGCCCATATTTGTTTTTCTTTATACTAATGTAGACATGTTTATTCATTACATTTTTTGCATGAACTCCGTGGTAAAGGCCTGCACTGTAGAGTGATAAACAAACCATTAAAAAAGTTGCTTGCTCAGATTGCCAAAAGAACTAGTGGGTAATTATTTTTGTCTTCTCTCTTCTCTCTCCCATGACTCTCTGATTTTGGTGATGGAACCCAGGGTGCTGCACATGCTCAACATATTTCTGCAGAGCAAGCTAATAGGCCATCTCATCAGAATCTCTGTCAATGATCCTAGTGATGTCTGAGTTAGTGTTTGTTCAAATGGTCACAATCCCTCCATCAACTTTGCTGCAAATGCTACTCCAAAATGTAATTTAGAGATTATACAAAGACTCATGAAGTAAAAACTGTATGTTAAATTTGAAAGAACATCCTCAATTAGTACTGTCAGTTGATATATTGGTTGAATATATCTTATTCTGAAAAAAAGTCTCCACCACACAGATTAAATAAATGACTGGTTTTTTTATTGTCCTAAATAACTCTCCTATGTATGTTATGTTAAAAGATGACAAAGCTTCTTATTAATGTTCAGTTCACCAAGACTGTCAAATGTAGTTGGTTAAAAGGTGGCCTTCCTTCTGAATCATTGATTAGCTTTGTTAGCGATGAGTATAGTACTTAAACATTTTTAGAATATACTCAAAAAGTTATGATCTGTGCTACTGACCCTTTAAACAAAGTTTATGCCACATGACAGAAATAACTGATGGCTTCCAAATTATAGCATGCAATGGGTCTCTGACATATTTGGTTTGGTGTCCTTGGAGTGATTTTCAGCATCATTAAGCGGAAAGTACATCATTTCTCGAGTAACAAGGAATGGAACACATACAGAGATTGACTTGGCATTTGTTAAATAAACTTTCTGTTTTAGATTTGTAGAATTTACATAACACTGGAACAAAACAATACCCTGCAAACATATTTGTACTGTCAGTTCAATTTCCCTACAGTGACATTCTGCAGTCAGTCCTGCCAAGATATATCTGGCTGCTAAATTTTATGACATGATTTTTTATAGTGCTGGAGATCATTGCCAGGGCCTCAAGCATGCTATCTCTGGGATCTACCATTGAGCTACACCCTCAGTCTAAGCAGGTTTGGGCTACAAAATTGCCTTCTGCTTGATTATTTTACTTTATATTTAGGATTTTCTCCTAGATACTGGAAGAATATATAAAACATGAAAAATATTTTTAAATTGCTTTTGTAGGAAGTTTTAAACTATATCTCCTTTATTCCAAAATTAAATTCAAATTTAACCATGCAAAGTTATTAAAATTTATATATACATGTAAATATATATAATTACATATAAAGGTTTGAATATAATTTCTTTTGCAAGTCCTATTTCAAAGATGTATTTAATATTTGCTAAATATTTCATAATGTGCTGTCACATAATTTTAATCTAACATCATGCTATGAAAAAATGTTCATTACAGGTACACAAAGACCTTTGGTAATTCTGAAATAAATAAAAGAAGTAAAATCGAAATAGTATAAACCTTAAAAATGGAATACTTAAAGCTTTTAAATTTAAATTTTGTTCTTTGTACATTAGCAGTGTGTATGGCTGGTCGGTGGTAGTACATGCCTTTAATCCCAGTACTCAGGGCCAGAGGCAGGTGGATCTCTGTGAGTTCAAGCTCAGCCTGTCTCCAGAGTGAATTTAGGGACAGACTCCAAAGCCACACAGAGAAACCCTCTCTCAAAAAAAGTAACAAACAAACAAAACAAAAACAAAAGAAGAAAAACCAAACCAATGTAATTAAACATTATCCCCAAAAGTTCTGCAATATTTAGTTGTTCATTTTTTCCTCTATTTTATAAATGTACATTATGAAAACTGTGAATGAAGTGTTTCTAATGATAATAAATAAAAAATTCATTATTCAAACATCTTAAATCTAAAATCTAAACCAAGATTTTCATTTACTCCTAGAATAAAAAGATAATTTTTAAAACTGGTGATTTTTCTGCTTCACAGAAAGGGAAATAAATGGTAAAATCAACATTCCAGCATAATCTCTTTAGAATAATTTTCATAACCAAAGAAGACATTTTCAGAATCACTATATTTATCTTCTAATTTGACATCAGCCTTAAATCTAATGCAAATTTTAAAAAATAAACTTATTTTGACTAAAAAGAATGCTAGACCTTAAAAAAGTGATTCCAGCCCATGAAACTGAGTGTAGAACCACCATGGAGTAATGCTAGATGCATTGGAATCATGCCATCCTGTGTATATAGTGTACCATGAAGGCAATGACTTGGTCAGAGTATCAAGGTTGGTTTTAGCTTCTCCCCTCCACCTTAACCCCACACACTTAAGCAGAGAAGCAGCCTGCAGAGGCTCATGAAGCACATGAGGTCTATAGAATTTTTTCACACTTATGAACATGTGCCCCTACTCCTGATACTATATTTTTCTGACTCAATTTAACTGGATCTGAACCACTGAGGAACTAGGAAATTATTATTCATTTATTAAGCAACAATTTTGGGTGAATCTGAGAGATTCATAAGAAATTTGATGTCATCCACCCTTGTTATCATCAGTGTATTTTATTTGTACTTATGGAATTTTTCCTGGAAAAAAATCCTAAATTGACAGGAATCTACAATGGTGACCCTAGCTAAGACTCCCAGCCTAAACTGCTCATCTCATGTAACCAGGTAAGGCCTCCAGTGGAGGGATTGGGACACCAACCCAGCCACACAATCTTCGACCTAACTTTTGTCCTGCCTTTAAGATGTGCTGGGGTAAAGGCAGCACAGAAATTGTGGGAGTGGTCAACCAATGATTCCAGCTTGAGGATCAGGCAGGAGAGTAAGCCTATCCTGATACTGACTGGAAGGCCAGAAACCAGAGGCTGGAGAGAGCCCGGAGACGTAGGATGAAACCAAACACCACCTGCAAAAAACACAGACACAAACAAACGAACAAAATCAACGAAATGATTCCTAATGATAGTCTGCTATACTCCTACACAGAAGCTTAACATAATTGTTATCAGCGAAGCTCCATACATCAACTGGTGGAAATAAATGCAGAGATCCACAGCCAAATATTAAGCAGAGTTCAGAGAATCCTGTGGGAAAGGCAGAGGAATTAACCCAAGGGGTAAAGGACACCACAAGAAAAGCCACAGAATCAACTAATCTGGACTCATAGGGCTCATAGAGACTGAAGGAAGGGACATGGGCCTCATGGGACTGACCTGGGTCTTCTGGATACATGTCATAGTTGTGTATCTTGATCTTCATGTGAGACTCCTAACAGTGGGAGTGAGGACTGTCCCTGACTGTTTTGCCTGCTTTTGGGACCTTTTTCCTCCTACTGAATTGTCTTGTCCAGCCTTAATACAAGAGGAGGTACCTATTCTTATTGTAACTTGATACACCATGTTTGGTTGATATCCCTGGGAGGTCTGCTCTTTTCTGAAAGAAAAGGGGGAAGAGTGGATAGGGGCAGGTGTCATGGGTCAGGGGAGATCTGGGGGAAGGGACTGCTGTCAGCATCAGGATGTAACATATGAGAGAACAATACATTTAAAAAATAATTAAAAAGTCAAGGTACAAACCAATACTAGTATATTTTTCTTCCTTTTAGTGTTACTATTATAATTAACATACTGTTAATTAACTTGTATGTTTTAATGAAATTATGTTTTATATATATTAGAGGGACTTACCTTCATTTGCATATAAAATATTTCACTGAGCACACCAAAAGAATGATTTGAATATTTGTCCCTTATATCAGATTGCTATTTTAAGGTTAAATGTGCCATGTCAAATGTGTTAACACCTGGAGCAGCAGTAACTGCAGGAAAGAACATTACAAGTAAAGTTGTACCTTCTACAGGTGGACAAAGGGGTAAAACACTGTTAAACACTGATTTCCTCCCTGGGCAGATAAACTTCTCTCTTGAAGAATTAGTTTTAAACATTATTGAAACATAGATCTGAGAGGTATAAACCATCCCTTCAAGGGTTAAAAAAAGAAGTGCACATTAATTCGTAATCAGTCACAAAATCTTCCCTGGGACCAATAGTTCCATCAGAGAAGGACATGGGTTCCTTAGGAGTCTAGGGTTCCATCTCCTCTCAGACTGACTGGATGACTCACTAGATTGTCTCATTGACTCTGTACTATTTAGGAACAGGGCAAAGCCAATGGAGCTACCAACATCAGAAACTCAGAATAAAAGCTTATTGCTGGCATATTTTCTCATGAGTGTGCAAACAGAGACTGCTCGTTCAATTTCCAGCCACCCAGGGCAGATAATCACACAAAACTATGTTAATTACAACACTGTTTGGCCAATAGCTTAGGTGTATTTCTAATCCATGTCTATTATTTTGTGTTTTACCACAAGGCTCATGGTTTACTGATAAGGTTATGGCCTCTTTTTCAAAAACTTCGGCAGTTACATGGTGTCTCTTCAACTCTGCATACTGCCTCTTGATATCTCTGTTAGAATTTTCCACCTGCTTCATTTTGCCCTTCCATAGGCGAAACCAGCATCTTTATTAACCAATGGCATTAAAACATATTCACAGCATAGAGAGGGAAGTCCTATATCATCAGTGATCTCACCCAAGGGAGCCAACTTCAATTTTTAGAATGAAAATTCTGAAATACATATTATGGATTGCTAACCTGTTCTTTTCAGTTACCCCCTTTGAATCAAAGACTAAAACCATAAACACCAACTACTCCACATTTTTCCATATAAATCCAGAGATGTGCTATTAGACCATTTGCGTTGGGAATAGCCAATCTTTGCATTTTGTTTTACATCACATTGAGTTAAATGAACTCTCTTGTTTGACAGTGTGTTAGAGATAAAAGTTTAGGCCAAGAATGAAGCTCACTTGTTAGAGTGTTTGACTTATATATGCAAGGTTCCTCTTTCAACACAGCACTGCATAAGCTAGTTGTGATGGAACATGTCTGTAATCTTAGCATTCTGGAGACAAAAAATACAGGAGTATCAGAAGTTCAAGGTCATCATCAGATAGTGACTTTGAGGTCAGGTTGAGCTGCATGAGACCCTGACTTGTTACTGGGTGGAGAATAAGAGGAGGGGAGAGAGGAGGAGGAGAAGAAGAAACCAAATATCTGATGTAGGCTATTTCTTCCCTTGCTGTTTCTGTTTGACTACTCCTTGTAGGTGGCCTTTCTTTGTGAGGATGAGAGATAATATGGCAAGTGGAATCCAACTGTGTCATATCCTATTCAAACTGGTACTGTGGAAGCAAGAAAATTCAATGATTTGATGCTCATTCTGTTCTCCACAAGATATTCTTTGTGAGCTTTAGAGGTGATCTAAAATAAATAGCTCGTTTATATTTTCAGAAGCCAGGGAGTCTCACAAATCACTTTACTTTAATGTTTGGACCTATTTCCTGACTAAATTGAGAGTTTCTTAAGAGAGTTTTATACTTTATTTTGTAAAGTCCTTCTTCAGATTGTCCTAGTCTTGTTGAAAAGAATGGTAAAATCAAGTACCACTGAAATTCTGAATAGAGACACTTAGTCCACTAGTCATCATTGCATGCAGAGTCCAGAAACGCATATGTACATGATCACAGCTGTCAACAAAGCAAAAGAATGTAGTACAACCAAAGTACTGCAATTTCCTTTTAAGAATCAAGGCAGCTTTTATTCCTAAAGTGCTTTCTTCAAAGGTGTTCTTCGATCTTACAATATTAATTACTCAGGTTCCAAATGTAGAGAATGTTTGTTAGGACACTTCAACTAATTTCAAATATTTAAAAGTAAGCTTATTACCACTACACTCAAACTCTGAAAATCTAAAGCTTTATTAGTTCACATTTGGTTCTTAATTGATCTTTATAGGCCAATAAACAGATAAAAAAGAGAGTCTGCAATAGTGTGTGGATTTGAATGTATGTAGTTTTAGTCAACTGAACAAGCTTATTTGAGTTTTATTTTGTCTTCTGATTCGTGTTATGAAAGAATACTATAGACTTAGGAGAACATTAAATACCATTGTAAATTCCTTGCAAAAAGTTTAATGAAATAGATTAAAGTTTAGAAGTACTAATGTTTAAAAGATGGAAATGAAGTCTTATTAGAAGATAATTATAACTGATTTTTGAAGTCAATGAATGTACATATTTATCCAAGTTGTCTATCTACAAGATATCACTGGAGTAATAACTTTATAGTTTGAAACAAACACAACTGATTACCAAAGTGTGTGTTTCCAAGCCAGTGAACTTTATGACAAAAGATTCTGCCTTTCTAGCACATCCGTTTGCTTTTTAAGGCTCTACACAAGAAATCTAGTCTATTTGTTTGCATTATCTATGAGGTTATGAAGTGACTAGTTGCCTCATCAAATGGTTATATTATAATCTACAAACACTGAACTTCTAGTACTTTAAATATATATGGCTGCTTATTTATATACTTGTATGAAAATTTAAGCTTTCAATTAGTGCCCCTCTCATTCAAATAAATTAATCCTTTTAATAAACATTTAGCATATGTCCTAAGTACTGTTTTAGTTGTTGGACTTATAATATCAAAAAACCTACTGTTTTATAAGTGTTCTTGAAAATGCATTATATATTTTATTAATATAATATAATTAAGCTAGTATTGAACTGGAAACATTCTCCCCCATGAAAAGCTCTCATAGTTTCTGTAAGTAGTTACTTTATAAGCTTCAGTGTAGGAAGGTAACTTTTCAACAGTCCTACCCAGTTTTGAATCTTGTGACTACTATAATAATGATTATCCCAGCAAGACAAATAATTCCAACAGTGCAATAAGGGTAGCAATATTTTGGGTGGTGATCAACAGCTGTCTGGTCGGGTCACTCAGTAAGAGCAAACTTATGCCTGGTACTGTAAACCTAGCAAGGAATCTAGGACTGTGAAGGTTATGATAAGGATTTTGTGAAAATGATACCTTGGTTGCCTGCCTTCTACATTTGCATCCTCACACCCATAGTCAAGTGTTGCTCTCTTCCCTCATCAATGAAATTTATTTTGAAACACATAGAAGCTATTTCAGAGATACACAACTGGCCACAGGGCTAAAAATGAGTAATTGTGGAGTACCCATCTACACTTGGGATATCTACAATACAGTTTCTAAAGCCAAGACTCTATGCAAATCTTGGGAAAGGAAGCAGGTTTTTAAAAGCTAGAGAACCAGAAAAACTGCCAGGAAAAAAATGTTTCCTGATCAGAACAGAGGTGTTGCACCCTTCAAAACTCTCAACAATGTGGTTAACTGCACAAACCCCACTGCTGAACTTTCCAGAATTATTGACAGAGGTTTCTGTCCCACCTGGTCCCACAGTTGTTCAAACCCAAGGAAACACACAGAGGTCTACATTAATTATAAACTGGGTTGGCCTATTAGCTCAAACTTTCTTATTAATGAATTCTTACAGCCTACATTAACCCATTTCTTGTCTATGTTAGCCATGTGGCTTGGTACCTTTTATCTATGAGGCATTCTCATCTTACTTCCTCTGTGTCTGGGTGATGACTACAAACTGAGCCTTTCCTCTTCCCAGAATTCTCCTGTTCTCATCACCTTGCCTATACTTTCTGCCTGGCTACTGGCCAATCAGCGTTTTGATAAAATGATAGATGTGACAAATCTTTACAGGGTACAAGACCATTGTCCCACAGCACTTCTTTTATTTTCAAAAGAAAATCTCTGAATCTAAACACCTTTTTTCAGTTTCTTCCTGACCATTATTCATAACAACTTGTAGCCAAAACTCTAAACAAAGAAAAACATCTATAATCCATTTTTTGGAATGTGGGCTTAGTTTTCTAGGCTACTTCCAGTTTATTGGGGGTGCTGATAATCTTATGGGGACCTAAAGAAAATTTAGAATTATGATCAAGTACTGACTGGAATATTCTGTGAGGCTTGATCATCTTAGGCAGCAGTCTTGAGTCTGTTCTGGATGTAGAACTTAGACATCTGGGCATTTGCTCCTATATAGATATCTCAGGGAGTCTTCCTTGTTCTAACCTGATTTGTTTTGACCCAGAATGAATTCACAGCCTCTCATTTACTGTGGAAACAAAAGCAAA